>JAUMJK010002449.1:0-16767 GCA_033558105.1 Coccyzus lansbergi
ACCAAGCACTGAACCCCCCACCCCGAACCGACTTCCCCCCCCAACCCCGGACCGACACCCCCTAACTGACCCCCCCACCGGACCAAGCACTGACACCCAACCCCCCCACCCCGGACCGACACCCCCTAACTGACCCCCCCGCCCCGAACCGACCCCCACCCTCCACCCCGAACAGACACCCCCTAACTGACCCCCCCCACCCCGGACCAAGCACTGACCCCCCCGAACCGACCCCCCCCCACCCCGAACAGACACCCCCTAACTGACCCCCCCCCACCCCGGACAAGCACTGACCCCCCCCCCCCAAACCGACCCCCTCGGACCGACACCCCCCCCTGAACCTGAACCGAGCCCCCATCCCAGACCAGCACCGACCACCCCCCCCCGGATCGCCACCACCAGACTGGCACCCCGAACTGCCCCCCCCCACCCCGGACAGAACCCCCCACCCCGACCGGCACTGACACCCCCTGACCAACCCCCCCCATGACAGGCACTGACCCCCTCGAGACCGACACCGACCCCTCCCGAACCGAACCCCCTGAACCGACCCACTCAAACCGACCCCCCCCCCCGGATCCAGACTGGCCCCCTGCACCCCCCATCATCCTCCCATCACCCCCCCCCAGTGCCTCCTCTTACCCCTCCCATCAGCTCCATCAACACTCATTGCCCCCCCATTGTCCCCCTTTCCTTCCCATTGCCCCCCCCTTATCCCTCCTCCCATCACCCCTCTGTGATTTTTGGGGTCAAGGGGGACCAAGCAGGATTTGGGGTCGGGGGGGGGACGAGACTAGGCAGGGGGGACCAGGCAGGTTTTGGGGTTGGGGGGGAACACACAGGCTTTGGGGTCAGGGGGAACCAGGCAGGTTTTGGGGTTGGGGGGGAACACACAGGCTTTGGGGTCAGGGGGAACCAGGCAGGTTTTGGGGTTGGGGGGAGATCAGGCCTGATTTGGGATCGGGGGGAACCAGGCAAGGTTTGGGGTTGGGGAGACAGAGCAGGATTTTGGGTGGTCGGGGGGGGGGGATGGGACTAGGCAGGGGGACCAGGCAGGTTTTGGGGTTGGGGGGGAACACACAGGCTTTGGGGTCAGGGGGAACCAGGCAGGTTTTGGGGTTGGGGGGGAACACACAGGCTTTGGGGTCAGGGGAACCAGGCAGGTTTTGGGGTTGGGGGGAACACACAGGCTTTGGGGTCAGGGGGAACCAGGCAGGTTTTGGGGTTGGGGGGAGACAGATCAGGCCTGATTTGGGATCAGGGGGGAACCAGGCAAGGTTTGGGGTTGAGGGGAGACACAGTAGGATTTGGGGTTGAGGGGGGACCAGGCAGGATTTGGGGTTGAGGGGGGGACACAGCAGGATTTTGGGGTTGGTTATTTGGGTTTGGACTCGATGATCCAGCGGGTCTCTTCCAACCTGGTGATTCTACGAGGTAGGATTTGGGACTGGGGTGGGGGACAAGGCAGGGTTTGTGGTCAGGGGGAGCCAGGCAGGGTTTTGGGGTGTATTCCCTGCAGCCCTCCAGCTGCCCCCCCAAGCTGCCAGGTGCCACTCGGGCTGCATTCGTGACGCCCTTGGGGACAGGGACGAATTCTCAGCCCCACTGGGGTCTTTAATTGCCACAAGCGGCACTAGGCCACAGCCTCAGGGCCCAGTGGGGCCTTTCCAGCCTAGTCGATTCTACCACTCTACGGTTCCAGCTCATAGAATCACAGAACAACCAAGTTGGAAGAGACCCATCGCGTCATCGAGTCCAACCATTCCTATCAAACGCTAACCCATCTGGTGTGGGGCAGGAGGGCAGGGGACGAGCCACGAGGGCGTTTGGGGGGTCCCCAAACTCTGTGGGATGGGGCCAAGGGCGGCCTGTGGCCCTGTCACCCCATAAAATCCGCTTGTAAGGCGGTTCTTGGAGCCAGAGCCACGGGATCCTGGCAGCCCCGTGGGGAGCAGGTCGGGGTGTGTGTTGCCCGCCGGCTGCCGCCCTCGTTAATCGTTAACGGGGAAATAAACCGTGCGGAACGGTGCGTGACCCCAGAGCTGCCTGCTCGGTCTTCCACGCGGAGGCCAAACTCTCCTCCTGGCCGAGCCGTGGTGGCCTTCGCGTCTCCCTTTCGCCTCCAGTCTTTGGGGTGAAGGCTGTGGGGCCTAGTGACCCCCCACGTCCCATGGGGACCCCTTGGGGGTCTGGACGTCGAAGGGGGTCTGGATGTTGAGGCTCTGGAGCGAGTCCAGAGAAGAGCAACGAGGCTGGTGAAGGGGCTGGAGAACAGATACTATAAGGAGCGGCTGAGAGAGCTGGGGGGGTTTATCCTGGAGAAGAGGAGGCTGAGGGGAGACCTAATTACTCTCTACAAATACCTGAAAGGAGGTTGTGGAGAGGAGGGAGCTGGGCTCTTCTGCCAAGAGACAGGGGACAGGACGAGAGGGAATGGCCTCAAGCTCCACCAGGGGAGATTTAGGCTGGAGATTAGGAGAAAGTTTTTCCCACAGAGGGTCATTGGGCATTGGAATAGGCTGCCCAGGGAGGTGGTTGATTCCCCTTCCCTGGAGGTGTTTAAGGGACGGGTGGATGAGGTCTTGAGGGCCTTGGTTTAGTGTTAGATAGGAATGGTTGGACTAGAAGATCCGATGGGTCCCTTCCAACCTGGTTGTTCTGTGATTCTGTGATTCTGTGACTGCAGGGTTAGGCTTGGCCTACGCGTCTCTGGGCCCTTCGTGTTCCCGAGTGTCGAGGCTTGGGGGAAGCAGAACGAGGTGGATGTGGAACCCCCAGAGGTCTGAGGCAGCGAGCGTGGGGTGCGGCACAAGCTGGATGGATTCCAGCTCCGGCCATAAATAAAACCTCCATTTCCTGCTGTCTCGGAGGGCTCTGGGCTCCCCAGGTGCCTGGGTGCCCGGTCGGAGCCCAAGGCGCAGGGTTGGGGAGCAACTCCTGGTGGGAAACGGGTCCCGCTCCTCCTTTCGCCCCTGTCAGCCTGTGATTTATGGCCCTTTCGCTGCCGCTCTCCGCCTCCTCGCCCCCTGCGAAAAATAATAATCCAGGAACAAAGGAGGAAATTGGATCTTCCCTCTCTCTCCCGCTCTGCTCCTGGCCCCGCGGTGGGAGCAGCGTTTGTTTGGCCGTCGGTGTCCAGTTGGCGAAGGCGTTTGATCTCCGGAGGAATTCCTCCTTCCTCGCGCTGCTCCGCTGCCTCCGCCACACAAAAGGGCCCCCGGCACCCGCCGACGCCTTTCGTGCCGCCTCGACGCCCCCGGGAAGGGGTCTTGCTGGGCTGGGGAGGCTCCGGGCTCGGTGTCAGACTGGGATCCGGTGTGGGAGTGGGGCTGGAGGATGGTGGAGCTGCCAAGGTGGGCAAGGCTGGTGATGGGTTTGTGGTTGTGCTGATGGAAAGACGCGCATTGGCACTGCCGGAGAGCCGGGTGCCGGCACCAGTGAGGAACTGGGCTCCAGTCACCAACGGAGAACTGAGTGTCACCTCCAATGGAGAAGTGGGTAGTTTGTCTGGAGACCTGGGTGTCACCTCCCGTGGAGAACTCGGTTCCAGCACCGATTGAGAACTGGGTATTGGTCTGGAGAGCCAGATGCCATCACCAACAAAGACCTGAGTGTCACCTCCAAGAGAAAGCTGGGTGCCAGCACCGATAGAGAACTGGGAAGAACTGGTCTGGAGACCCAGGTTCCAGCACTGCTGGAGAAGTGTGTGTCTTGTCTGGAGAGCCAGGTGCCATCACCAACAAAGACCTGAGTGTCACCTCCCATGGAGAATTCGGTGCCAGCACCGATGGAGAGCTGGGTGTCACCTCCCATGGAGAACTTGGTGCCAGCACTGACAGAGAAGTGGGTATTGGTCTGGAGAGCCAGGTGCCATCACCAACAAAGACCTGGGTGTCACCTCCAACAGGAAACTGGGTTCCGGCACCAATGGAGAACTGGGTATTGGTCTGGAGAGCCGGGTGCCATCACCAACAAAGACCTGGGTGCCACCTCCCATGGAGAACCTGGTGCCAGCACCAGTGGAAAACTGGGTATTGGTCTGAAGACCTGGGTACCGTCACCAACAAAGAGCTAGGTGCCACCTCCCATGGAGAACTTGGTGCCAGTACCAACAGAGAGCTGAGTATTGGTCTGGAGAGCCAGGTGCCATCACCAACAAAGACCTGAGTGTCACCTCCAACAGAAAGCTGGGTGCCAGCACCGATAGAGAACTGGGAAGAACTGGTCTGGAGGACCAGGTTCCAGCACTGCTGGAGAAGTGTGTGTCTTGTCTGGAGAGCCAGGTGCCATCACCAACAAAGACCTGAGTGTCACCTCCAACAGGAAACTGGGTTCCGGCACCAATGGAGAACTGGGTATTGGTCTGGAGAGCCGGGTGCCATCAGCAACAAAGACCTGAGTGTCACCTCCCATGGAGAACCTGGTGCCAGCACCAGTGGAAAACTGGGTATTGGTCTGAAGACCTGGGTACCGTCACCAACAAAGAGCTAGGTGCCACCTCCCATGGAGAACTTGGTGCCAGTACCAACAGAGAGCTGAGTATTGGTCTGGAGAGCCAGATGCCATAACCAACAAAGACCTGAGTGTCACCTCCAAGAGAAAGCTGGGTGCCAGCACCGATAGAGAACTGGGAAGAACTGGTCTGGAGGACCAGGTTCCAGCACTGCTGGAGAAGTGTGTGTCTTGTCTGAAGAGCCAGGTGCCATCACCAACAAAGACCTGGGTGTAACCTCCCATGGAGAACTCGGTGCCATCACCAACAAAGACCTGGGTGTAACCTCCCATGGAGAACTCGGTGCCATCACCAACAAAGACCTGGGTGTCACCTCCCATGGAGAGCTTGGTGCCAGCACCAATGGAGAAGTGGGTGTCTTGCCTGGGGAGCCTGGTGCCATCACCAACAAAGACCTGGCTGTCACCTCCCGTGGTGAGCCGGGTGCCCGCTGGCTGCCACCAGCCCAACCGGTTACCTGCATCCCAGTTCGCACCCGTCTGGGCTGTGAGGGAACCACATCCTCTCCCAAACCCACATGGGAGGTGCCAGCAGTGGTGCCTCCCGGGTGCTTGGATAGATACCACCCTATCTAGCTGTCTATCTGTCTGTCTGTCTGTCTGTCTGTCTCCTTTCCCCCAGGCATCCCCATGGGACCCACACCCTCTTTGGTTTCCATCCAGCAGACCCTCACGGCCGTGGGGCTCGGGGTGCTCCGTTCCTGGCGCTGCATCCCAACATCCCAACAGGTGTGAGAACACGCGCGTGCACGCGTGTGCATGCGTGTGCAAGCTGAGGGCAGCGTGAGCTGCTCAGAAGCCAACAGTGGGGGCGAAGGGCCGGGGGGTGCCCAACCTCCCCACGGTGGCTGCAGAGCGTGTGACCTTGCTGAAGGACAAAGGGAGGCCAGGGCGTGCTGCCCCTCGGCTTCACGGCTCCCTCTGCCCCACGGCTGCCCCACGGCTGCCCCACGGCACGGCCCTCAGCCCCACGGCTGCCTGGAGCAGGGAGCACCCATCACATGCCAAGCGCACACACGTGTGCGTGGGACACACGGTTCCGTGCACAGGGGTGCACATGTGGTGGGGCCTCCAGAGCACCCACCCCCCAGTGCTGTGGTTTTGCCCCTCGAGCCATGGTTTTGCCCCCAGAGCTGTGGATTTGCCCCTCGAGCTGTGGTTTTGTCCCCAGAGCTGTGGTTTTGCCCCTCGAGCCATGGTTTTTGCCCCACGAGCCATGGTTTTGCCCTCCAGAGCTGTGGTTTTGCCCCTCGAGCCATGGTTTTGTCTCCCAGAGCTGTGGATTTGCCTCTCGAGACATGGTTTTGTCCCCCAGAGCTATGGTTTTGTCCCCAGAGCTGTGATTTTGCCCCCAGAGCTGTGATTTTGCCCCTCGAGCTGTGGTTTTGTCCCCTCGAGCTATGGTTTTGCCCCCAGAGCTGTGGTTTTGCCCCCCCAGAGCAGCTGTGGGTGAGCAGACCCCCTCGTCCCCCCCTCAGCCGCCTCCGGCAGCGCCAGCCACTCCCTGCCCTGCATTCCCAGGATATCAGATCCCAGCCCAGGGCCCCCACCCAGGCCTGGTCGGCATGAATCACGCACCCTCCCTGCTCCCAGAGGATTCTGGGGGTGGCCCCATGGTTTGCCAGCAGCTCGCGCTGCTCCGCAGAGGGGAAACTGAGGCAGGGAGCGAGATGGAATGATGGATGCTGGAATTATCATCCAGCAAAGGCTGAACGGGCACAGGGAGCTCTCCCTGCCTGGCCTCCCAGACCCCCCCCCCAGCTCCTCTTCCCAAGCTCCCAGCTCGCTCCGTCCTTGGCAGAGGCTCCGGCTGTGCCAAGCTGGACGGTGGGAACAGGGACCCGAAGCTGTCGCTGTGCCCCCTGTGCCCCCACAGCCGCCGGACACGGAGGGGACACCACAGCTGGGGTCACACCATCCCCCCTGGTGCCCCTGGGAACCCTGCTCTGTCCCCAGGGTCAGTGGGACGTGGCGGGGGGACCCCTCCAGCCAGGGTTGAAGCCGCCCCTGCCCTTTCACGGGCCTAACCCTGCACAAAGCCCCTGGGAACCCATTTGAATCTGAAAAGGGGTCTGAGCTAGAGCCCTGACCTTCAACCCGCAGGTCAGCCCCTCGGCCAGTGGCCCCAGGACCCCCCCCCACGAGCTGAGACGGAACGACTCAAGCCGCAGTCCCCACCAGCACCTGGCACGGGGGGCACAGGGTCTGGGGTTGGCAACACCCCCGGCTGGTGTTGGGGCACAGGGACTCGGATCCTTGCAGCCATCGAGGCCAAGATCCACGGCTCTGCTGTCCCTGGAGATGTTCTCCTTCGACACAGCCCCACGGCCTCTGAGGGTGCAGGGCCAGCCCTGCTCTGGAGGCACCTGCCTGGCAGCGACGGGGCAAGGGGGGAGGGCAGGGGCGGCTCGGGGGGGTGAGCTGCATCCCTGCATCTCTGCATCCCTTCATCTCTTCATCCCTTCATCTCTTCATCTCTTCATCCCTGCATTTCTTCATCTCTTCATCCCTTCATCTCTTCATGTCTTCATCCCTGCATTTCTTCATCTCTTCATCCCTGCATCTCTTCATCCCTTCATCCCTTCATCCCTTCATCTCTTCATCCCTGCATCTCTTCATCTCTTCATCCCTTCATCCCTTCATCTCTTCATCTCTTCATCCCTGCATTTCTTCATCTCTTCATCCCTTCATCTATTCATCTCTTCATCCCTTCATCCCACCATCTCTTCATCCCTCCATCTCTTCATCTCTTCATCCCTTCATCCCACCATCTCTTCATCCCTTCATCTCTTCATCTCTTCATCCCTTCATCCCACCATCTATTCATCCCTTCATCTCTTCATCTCTTCATCCCTGCATTTCTTCATCTCTTCATCCCTCCATCTCTTCATCTCTTCATCCCTTCATCCCACCATCTCTTCATCCCTTCATCTCTTAATTCCTTCATCTCTTCATCCCTTCATCTCTTAATCCCTTCATCTCTTAATCCCTTCATCTCTTCATCCCTGCATTTCTTCATCTCTTCATCCCTTCATCTCTTCATCCATTCATCCCTGCATCTCTTCATCCATTAATCTCTTCATTCCTTCATCTCTTCATCCCTGCATTTCTTCATCTCTTCATCCCTTCATCTCTTAATCCCTTCATCCCTTCATCTCTTCATCCCTGCATTTCTTCATCCATTAATCTCTTCATTCCTTCATCTCTTCATCCCTTCACCCCTTAATCTCTTCATCCCTTCATCCCTCCATCTCTTCATCCCTTCATCCCTTCATCCCTCCATCCCTTCATCCCTCCATCCCTTATAGAATCATAGAACAACCAGGTTGGAAGGGACCCATCGGATCTTCTAGTCCAACCATTCCTTCATCTCTTCATCCCTCCATCCCTCCATCCCTTCATCCCCACATCCCTGCCCTTCATCCCCACCCCCCTGTCCTGCCGCTCTCTCCATCCCCATGACTCTGGACATGGATCCGCTGAGCCTTGAACTCTGCTGCGGGCTCTCCCCAGGGAGGCCCAGGCTTCCTTTTGAGCCTATTCGTAGCTCCGTGCCTCAGTTTCCCTTCCTCCCAGGCCTGTGTCTGGGCTGCCCCACTCAGCCCACCTCTCCCTATCCCAATCCCCCATCACAGGGGAGTTGGGGCTGCTGCATTTAGCCCCCGTCTCCCTATATTAGCCCCTTCCCCCAGCACAGCCCCACAGCCAGGGTCCCCCCCCCCCGGCACAGGGTCACTGCTCCTCTTCCCTCCTGAATATGCATCGGGCCTCGGCCGCCACGGCCACCGCGTCACCTTTGATCCCACCTCAGGGATAACCAAACGGCTTTATCTGTGCCAGGTTTTGTTTCCCAGCCCTGTCGGGATGAGCTGAGCTGGGGCTGCAGCTGCCTGACCCCTCCCATCTCACCCCTGGGCATCCCCCCCAAATCATAGAACCATAGAAGAACAACCAGGTTGGAAGAGACCCATCGGATCATCGAGTCCAACCATTCCTATCAAATCACAGTGGGCCTGGCTGAGCCGTCAGCATCCGTGATTTATTCTCCGTGAGGGTACAGTGGGTGCTTGCCGGGATCTTCGGGGTGATGGGGTTGGGGGGGGGGTCCCCTAGATGCAGGTCTCGCCGCCGGCCGTCCCCTGCTCCAGGGCCTGCAGCCTGCGGGTCAGTGCCTGCGTGCGCCGGGCCTGCTGCCTGCGCAGGGCTCCTGCCTGCGCCTCCAGCCTCCGCAGCTGCGCCGCCTGCTTGTGCCGGGCGCCGCGGTACGCCAGGGCCAGGGCACTGTGGGCAACACACTCGGCATCAGCCCACGGCTGTGGTACCCAGGCCACCGCGTGGAGACAGGGGCTGTGGTACCCAGGGCAGCAGGCTCGGCATCAATCTAGGGCTGTGGCACCCAGGGCACTGTGCAGAGAGAGGGACTGTGGCACCCAGGGCATCACGCTCAGCATCAATCTGACTGACCATGAGCCAGCAGTGTGCCCAGGGGGCCAAGAAGGCCAAGGGCATCCTGGCTTGGAGCAGAAATGGTGTGACCAGCAGGGCCAGGGAGGTGATTCTCCCTCTGGACTCGGCACTGGTGAGGCCGCTCCTTGAATCCTGTGTTGAGTTGTGGGCCCCTCAGCACAAGAAGGATGTTGAGGCTCTGGAGCGAGTCCAGAGAAGAGCCACGAAGCTGGTGAAGGGGCTGGAGAACAGGCCCTATGAGGAGCGGCTGAGAGAGCTGGGGGTGTTTATCCTGGAGAAGAGGAGGCTGAGAGGAGACCTCATTACTCTCTACAAGTACCTGAGAGGAGGTTGTGGAGAGGAGGGAGCTGGTCTCTTCTCCCAAGGGACAGGGGACAGGACGAGAGGGAATGGCCTCAAGCTCCACCAGGGGAGATTTAGGCTGGAGATTAGGAGGAAGTTTTTCACAGGAAGGGTGATTGGGCATTGGAATAGGCTGCCCAGGGAGGTGGTTGATTCCCCTTCCCTGGAGGTGTTTAAGGGACGGGTGGATGAGGTCTTGAGGGACTTGGTTTAGTGTTTGATAGGAATGGTTGGACTAGAAGATCCGATGGGTCCCTTCCAACCTGGTTGTTCTATGATTCTAAGAGGCTGTGGGTTTGGGGAGGGCAATGGAATAGGGACCATGCACCAGGGGTGTGCAAGAAGGGCCCGGAGAGGGGACAGGCATCCAGGCCATGCGGATTTTCGGGGCACAATGGGGGGCGTGGCACCCAGCACCCACTCTGGGGGTGTCCTCCAGCTCACCTGTGAGCATGTAAGAAGTCGGTGGTGATGGCCACGCACTGGGCCTGCTGCGCCCGGCTGGCGGCTCCGCTCTGCTCCAGCGCCAGCACCAAGCCCTGTGCCCGTGCACTCAGCTCCTGTATTCTTGGACACACACACACACACACACACACGCGCGTGTGGCAGCCAACCGGGCACTCTGCCTGGCACCCACCCCGCGGGTGAAAACGCCTCACGCTTACCGAGCCCGGGCACCGAGCAGCTCTTCCCGCATCCTCTCCGCATCCGGAAGGTTCCGAGGATGCCCCGTGCCCACCCGTCCGGTTTGGGCATCCTGCAATTTCCGCCTGTGGGTCTCACCCCATGAGCCCCAGGGAGGATTCCCACAGGGATATTCGGAGGGATTCTTACCTCGTCGCTGCTGCTGGAGGGGCTTGGGGAGCTGCCTGGCCCCCTGTCCCTCTCCAAATGTTGGAGGACCAGGCGCAGGGCAGCCTCTCGCGGGCCTTGCCCGGATGCCAACAGCTCCAGGCGGCGTTTTTCTCTCTCTACCAGTTGCAGCCGCGTCTTCAGCTCGGCCATGGCCTCCTGGCAGGGTGGTCGAGCAGGGGAAACTGAGGCACAGCCCCAGCTCCCCCTTACCCAGTCCTGCTCCTTCCCACCCACGCGTCCGCGTGGGTGGGAAGGAGCAGGACTGGGTCGGGGGGAGCTGAGGCTGTGCCAAGCTGTGCCAACCCCGCGGAAAGCCGGGAAGGGGCCTCGGGCGCCTCTCTCCCACCCTCACCTTGAGCGTCGCCAAGTCCTGCAGCAGCTCGGCCTTCTCCGGCCTCCTCCAGCCTGCCAGCAGAGCCCTGGCCTGCCGCAGCGCCCGCTCCGCCCGGGCTCGGGTCTCTTCGCCGCGGTGGCCACCCTCGGCCGCTGGCACGTGGTGCAGCGTGGCCTCCACCGCCGCCTGCTCCGCACGCAGCCGGCGAATGCGCTGACGCAAGGCCCCCTCGTCCAGCCTGGGGTTGTCTGGGGCGCTGCGGGACGGGGAGGTGGCGGCCGCAGCGGGCACGGGGCGCTTGGGGACAACCTGGGCTGGCGTCGCAGCCGAAAGCCGCTCCGGGTACCTCCGCAGCCCTGGGCAGCCGCTCTCCTCCTGCCCGTCCGGCTCCGCTCGGCCTTGGAGATGCATCCCAGTGGTCGCTGTGGGGCTGTGCCCCCCAGTTTTCTCCCCACAGGCTCCTACTGATGGGGCAGGCAGCCCTCAGGCCCCTCTCGCAGGGCACTGGGACCCCTCCCCCCCCCACCCCCAGCACCCTCCCTGCACCCCCAGACTTTCCCTCATGTGTGTGAGTGTCTGCCCAGCATCCTCCCAGCACCTTCCCAGTATCCCTCAATACCTCCCTGCATCCTCCCAGCACCTTCCCAGTATCCCTCGGCGCCAACCTACATCCTCCCAGCACCTTCCCAGTATCCCTCGGTGCCAACCTGCATCCTCCCAGCACCTTCCCAGTATCCCTCGGTACCAACCTGCATCCTCCCAGCACCTTCCCAGTATCCCTCGGTACCAACCTGCATCCTCCCAGCACCTTCCCAGTATCCCTCAATACCTCCCTGCATCCTCCCAGCACCTTCCCAGTATCCCTCAATACCTCCCTGCATCCTCCCAGCACCTTCCCAGTATCCCTCAATACCTCCCTGCATCCTCCCAGCACCTTCCCAGTATCCCTCGGCGCCAACCTACATCCTCCCAGCACCTTCCCAGTATCCCTCGGTGCCAACCTGCATCCTCCCAGCACCTTCCCAGTATCCCTCGGTGTCAACCTGCATCCTCCCAGCACCTTCCCAGTATCCCTCGGTGCCAACCTGCATCCTCCCAGCACCTTCCCAGTATCCCTCGGTACCAACCTGCATCCTCCCAGCACCTTCCCAGTATCCCTATGTACCAACCTGCATCCTCCCAGTACCTTCCCAGTATCCCTCGGTGCCAACCTGCATCCTCCCAGCACCTTCCCAGTATCCCTCGGCACCAACCTGCATCCTCCCAGCACCTTCCCAGTATCCCTCGGTACCAACCTGCATCCTCCCAGTATCTTCCTGTGACCCCTCCAGCATCCCTACTGCATCCCTGCTGCATCCTTCCTACACCTCTCAGTATTTTCCAGCACTCCTCATGCACCCCCAAACCGTCCTTCCCCCAAACCAACCTTCCCAGCATCCTCCTGGCTAACTCCCCAGTGTAGTCCCAGCATAAAGCCCCAACCATTCCCAGAATATCCTTCAGATACTCCTCCAACATCCCTCACACATCCCTGCTGCATCCTTCCTACCTCCCCTGCTATCTCCCAGTACCCCTCATCCACCTCCCCAGCATCTGGGACACCTCCCTAATGTCCCCCCCAGCATCCCCCCAGCATCTCTGTCCCCCCAAACTTCCCAGTATCCCCCCAGCATCCTCCTGATAACCCTCCAGCATTCCTCGTCCATCTCTGCTGCATCCCCTGATATCTCCCAGCACCTCTCGTCCATCTCCCCAGCGTCTTGGACACCTCCCTAATGTCCCCCCATAATCTCCCCAGCACCCACTGAGCATCCCCGTCCCCCAAACCTCCCAGTATCCCCCACAGCATCCTCCTGATAACCCTCCAGCATCCCTCTTCCATTCCTGTTGCATCCCCTGCTATCTCCCAACACCCCTCATCCATCTCCCCTAACTCCCCATAACTCCCTAATGTCCCCCCAGCACCCCCCATAATCTCCCCAGCATCCCCCGAGCATCCCTGTCCCCCAAGCTTCCCAGTGTCCCCCCAGCATCCTCCTGATCCCCCTCCAGCGTCCCTTGTACATCCTGCTGCATCCTTCCTATGTCCCCTGATATCTCCCAGCACCTCTCGTCCATCTCCCCAGTGTCTTGGACACCTCCCTAAAGTCCCCCCATAATCTCCCCGGCATTCCCAGAGCATCCCCGTCCCCCAAACCTCCCAGTATCCCCCACAGCATCCTCCTGATAACCCTCCAGCATCCCTCTTCCATTCCTGTTGCATCCCCTGCTATCTCCCGACACCCCTCATCCATCTCCCCTAACTCCCCATAACTCCCTAATGTCCCCCCAGCACCCCCCATAATCTCCCCACATCCTCGTCCCCCAAGCATCCCAGTATCCCCCCAGCATCCTCCTGATCCCCCTCCAGCATCCCTCGTCCATCTCTGCTGCATCCCCTGATATCTCCCAGCACCTCTCATCCATCTCCCCAGCATCCTGGACACCTCCCTAAAGTCCCCCCATAATCCCCCCAGCATTCCCAGAGCATCCCCGTCCCCCAAACCTCCCAGTATCCCCCACAGCATCCTCCTGGTCCCCTTCCAGCATCCCTCCTACATCCCACACCTCCCCAGGCATCTCCCAGCACCCCTCAGCACCCCCACCTGTCACCCCCAAACCCCATAAGCTCCCGCATGCCCCCTGGGCTGGCACTCACCTCCGCGGGCACCATCCTGCTCCCTGCCCACCTTGGCCTGCACCAGCTGGAGGAGGGTGGCGTAGGCGCCTCCACAGCGCTCGCTGCAGGGAGAAGGGCTCAGGATTGGCACCGCAGGCTGCCCCGTCCCCCCCATCGCCCCGACCCCCTCCTCGCCCCCTCCCCACCTGCAGCGCAGGGCGAGGCGCAGGCCGGTGCTGAGGGACTCGTGCTGGCCCAGCACCATGCTGAGCCGCTCCGCATCGCTCTTGCTCTCCTGCAGCGCGGCCGACAGCTCCCGGTTCACCTCCTGCAGCCTCTCCAGGCACCTGGGCACCGCACGGCGGCACCGTGCCTCAGTTTCCCCACCGGCCAGGCTTCGGCAGGCTTTGGGTGGGGGGTACGGACTCACCCCTGCAGCTGCTGCACTCGCTGCTCCTGCTCCCGGCTGGCCCTGTCGGAGGGCTGGGGGCAGAGGGGACCGTGGGGCTGAGAGCCGTGGGGCTGAGCACCGTGGGGCTGAGCACCATGGGGCTGAGAGCCATGGGGCTGAGCTCCATCGCCGCTCTGGGGCTGCTCCTGCAGAGGGGACAGCGAGAGCCCAGCAGCCACACAGGGTCCTGCCTGCTGAGCCCACCCCAGCCCCACACTCACCTGGGGCGACCAGGCCTCCCAGGGCTTCGAGGCGCTGCCCCCCGACTCCTCCAGCCTGGACAGAACCTCGCGGAGCTCCTGCACCTGCGCCGAGCACCGAGTGCCGGTGACCCCAGAGGTCAATGTCGTGGACACCCCAACTCGCCATGGACACCCCTGGCACTCACCTTCTGCTGCAGGCGATCACGCTCTCCCCACAGCGCCCGCAGCGAGGAGGCCGCCCGGCTCAGCTCCTCGTCCTGGCGCCCCAGGGCTGCCCTCAGAGCCGCGTTCCTCGCCGCCGCCGCCGCCACCGCCGCCTCCTCGGCCCACAGCCCCTCGCCCACCTCCGCGCTCTGGCCTGCGTCCGGCTCTCCCGTCCGCTCCAGCTCCTCCAGGCTCTGGGGACACGAAGCCACCATCTGGCTCCCATCCCCTGGGCACCTGGGCGGGGAGCGTGGGCCCTGCTCACCTTGGCCGCTGCTCACCTTGGCCGCCCGTGCCCACTCCTCGCCCAGCAGCGGCTGCGCCGGAGCCGTGCGGTGCCAGGAGAAGACGGTGCGCTCCAGCGAGCTGACGGTGTCCTGCAGCTCCGCAAAGAGGTCGGGGCTGGGGGCTGGGAAACGGGGAGCGTGGCCGCCGTCAGGTCCCTGTGGCTGGCACGGTGCCACATGGCTCAGCACAGCACGGCACGAGGCACCCACCTGCCAGCCCGGTGGCCGTGCTGTCGATGCACCGAGGTCGCACACTGGCAGCAGGGAGGTTGTTGGTGCCATCCCATCCCTCCTCCTCCTCTTCTTCTTCCTCCTCCTCCTCCTCCCTGCAGGGCAGTGAGGGCCACAGAGTGGGGTCACAGAATCACAGAACAACCAGGTTGGAAGAGACCCATCGGGTCTTCTAGTCCAACCATTCCTATCAAACACTAAACCAAGTCCCTCAAAACCTCATCCACCCATGTCTTAAACACCTCCAGGGAAGGGGAATCAACCCCCTCCCTGGGCAGCCTATTCCAATGCCCAATGACCCTTTCTGTGAAAAACCTCCTCCTAATCTCCAGCCTAAATCTCCCCTGGTGGAGCTTGAGGCCATTCCCTCTTGTCCTGTCCCCTGTCCCTTGGGAGAAGAGTCCAGCTCCCTCCTCTCTACAACCTCCTTTCAGGTAGTTGTAGAGAGCAATGAGGTCTCCTCTCAGCCTCCTCTTCTCCAGGCTAAACCCCCCCAGCTCTCTCAGGAGCTCCTCACAGGATTTGTTCTCCAGCCCCTTCACCAGTCTCGTCGCTCCTCTCCGTACCCAGTGCCCGGTGCCCCCCAGCTGCCCGGGTGCCGGTACCTGCCCACGCGGCGCTGCAGCGTCTCGGCTCTCCGGTGCAGCTCGGCCACTGCCGCCAGCAGCCGCGCGATGTGCTCCTCGACGCCTTCGGTGTCCCCCGACGCGTCCTCCTCATCCTCCTCCTCTTCCTCCTCCTCGCGGGTCAGTGGGGGCTGTGGGGAACAGGGGGGTCAGAGCGGGGCTGGTGCCCAAGGGGCTTTGGCAGGATGGGGATGGGAATGGGAATGGGGATGGGGATGGGGATAGGGATGGGGACAGATGTGTCCCTGGTGCCTCCGGAGCTGCCACACCGGAGCCTGGCACCGGGGACACCCATGGGGGTGCCAGGAGCCCCCCAACCCCATGGGACCAGGGACCATCACTCCGCTTGCCTTCTCCATCCCTGCTACCTCCTGCCCTCCAGGCCTCACACCCGGTGTTGGGCTTCGCCCTGCTCCCTCGGCCGAGGCTCCCGGCACCTTCCGGCACCTTCCGGCGGTGCCGCTGGCCCCTGCCCTTGGCCTTTTCCCCTGTTCTTGTTCCTGCTGAGATTTCCTCTTCCTCGCAGCCCTCGTTGCAGCCTCCTGAGCTTAACCGTTCCGCTGCCCCATGGCCGGACGGCAGCTCAGGGAGCTCTGCCCCCCCCAACAAAACCAGCCCTCCCAGTCTGACCCTCGCCTGGTGGAGCTTGAGGCCATTCCCTCTCGTCCTGTCCCCTGTCTCTTGGGAGAAGAGCCCAGCTCCCTCCTCTCCACAACCTCTTTGCAGGGAAAGAGCAATGAGGTCTCCTCTCAGCCTCCTCTTCTCCAGGATAAACACCCCCAGCTCTCTCAG
Organism: Coccyzus lansbergi; assembly: GCA_033558105.1. NCBI lineage: Eukaryota > Metazoa > Chordata > Aves > Cuculiformes > Coccyzidae > Coccyzus > Coccyzus lansbergi. Next base: position 15,964 of record JAUMJK010002449.1, read on the forward strand.
ACGCTCCTCTTCTTCTCCAGCCCCTTCACCAGCTTCGTTGCTCTTCTCTGGACTCACTCCAGAGCCTCAACATCCTTCTTGTGCTGAGGGGCCCACAACTGAACACAGGATTCAAGGAGCGGCCTCCCCAGTGCTGAGTCCAGAGGGAGAATCACCTCCCTGGCCCTGCTGGTCACACCATTTCTGATCCAAGCCAGGATGCCCTTGGCCTTCTTGGCCCCCTGGGCACACTGCTGGCTCATGGTCAGTCGCTGTCAACCAACCCCCCCAGGTCCCTCTCCTCCTGGCAGTTTTCCAGCCAGACTCCTCCCAGTCTGGAGCTCTGCTCAGGGCTGTTGTGCCCCAAGTGCAGGATGTGGCATTTGGCCGTGTTAAACCTCATCCCGTTGGTCTCATCCCATGGATCCAGCCTGTTCAGATCCCTTTGCAGAGCCTCCCAACCCTCCAGCAGGTCGACACTCCCACATAGCTCTGTGTCATCTGTTTGGGGTGCAGGAGGGGGTGTGTCGGGGTTGGGGGGCAGGGGGTGATGCTGGGGGCGGGGGGGGGGTGGTGTGCATGGGTGTTTGGGGTGCAGGGAGCAGCGTGGGGATGTTGGGGTGCTCAGGGGTATCTAAGCATACAGCTCAAGGAGGATTCAGGGACATTTGGGGTGCAGGGGGGCGTTGGTAGCATAGGTGGATTTTTGGGGTGCAGGGGCAGTTCAAGGGGGGAGCTGGTAGGGGCTGGGAACTACAAATCCCATCAGCCCTCGCGCGGCTCCACTTCCGGTCGGGTCCGAGAGGGGATACTGAACTACAAATC
>JAUMJK010002450.1:0-25752 GCA_033558105.1 Coccyzus lansbergi
ATAAAGGGGTTGGGGGGCACCTAAGGGTGATCTGGGGGGTCAGAAGGGGTAGGGGTAGCTCCTAAAGGGGGGTGGGAGGGCACCTAAGGGAGACTTGATGGAGCAGGAGGGGTGGGGGGGGGCACCTTAAGGGGTTGGGGGGGGGGCACCTAAGGCTGCTTAGAGGCGGTGTGAGGGGGAGGTGGTGTGGGCGGGGCTTGGCTCTCTTTGACTGGCAGGCAGCTCCAGGGCGCTGGGCGGAGGGGGGCGCGGCTTAGCGAGGCCGCGAGGGCTCCCATTGGTTGCTGTGCGACGAGGGGGCGTGGCCACGCCCGCAGCCCTCTGTGTGATAGGGGGGCGTGGCTACGCCCCGCATTGCGCTGTGAGGAAGGGGCGTGGCTACACCCGCAATGTTCCTTGAGAAAGGGGGCGTGGCTACGCCCTCAGCCCTCTGTGTGAAAGGGGGCGTGGCTACGCTCCGCATTGTTGCGCTGTGAGGAAGGGGCGTGGCCACGCCCGCAGTGTTCTGCGAGAAAGGGGGCGTGGCTACGTCCGCAGCGCGCTGTGCGCGTCAGGGGGCGGGAAAAGGGGAGTGCCTCCGCGAGGCAGCGCGCCCTCGGATTGGTTGCCACGCGACGGGTGGGCGGGGCCGCGCCCTCAGCGCGCTCTGCGATTGGTCGATAGGGGAAAGGGGGGCGTGGCTTGCGGCACGGCGGCGGCGGGAAGGAAGCAAGATGGCGGCGGAGCGGCCTGAGGCGGCGGCGGCTGGGCCTGGCGGGGCCGAGCTGTCCCCTTACGCCGCTTGGGGACCGGCCGAGCTGCAGGCCACGCTCAGCGGCATCGGGGCTCCCGTGCAGGGTAGGGGGGGCCACTTAGGGGGGTTGAGGGTCACATGAGGGGGGTGGGGGGGGGCACTTAGGGGGGTGGGGGAGGGGTTGGGGGGCACCTAAGGAGGAGACTGGGGTCACATAAAGGGGGTTGGGGGGGCGCTTAGGGGGGTTGGGGGGAGGTCACCTGAGGAGGTTGAGGGGGACTTAGGGGGTTGGGGGGGACCTAAAGGGAAGTTGGGGGTCGCTTAAGGAGGTGGGGGGCACTTAGGGGGTTGGGGGGGCACATAAGGGGAGTTGGGGGGCACTTAGGGGGTTGTTGGGGGTCTCATAAGGGGGTTGGGGGGCACTTAGAGGGGGTGGGGGGGGCACCTAAGGAGGGGTTGGGGGTTACATGAGGGGGTTGGGGGGGTCACATAATGGGGGTTGGGGGCAGGTGAAAGGGGTGGGGGGGGCACTTAGGGGGTGGCTGGAAGGGGGGGGGAGGGGTTGGGAGGGCACCTAGGGGGAGTTGGGGGTCACATGAGGGGGTTGGGAGGAACTTAGGGGGTTTGGGGGTCACTTAGGGGGTTGGGGGGCATCTACGGGGGACTTGGGTGTCACATAAAGGGTGTGGGGGGGGCACCTAGGAGGAGTTGGGGTTGGGGGGCACTTGGGGGGTGGCTGGGGGTGGTAGGGGTTGGGGGGCACATAAGGGAGGTGGGGGGCACTTAGGGGGAGTTGGGGGCACTTAGGGGGTGTGGGGGGGCACTTAGGGGGAGTTGGGGGTCACATAAGGGGGGTGGGGGGCACCTAGGGGGAGTTGGGGGTCACATAAGGGGGGTAGGAGGGGTTGGAGGGGCAATTAGGAGGAGTTGGGGGGCACGTAAGGGGGTTGGAGGGCACTTAGGGGGTGGCTGGTGGGGGAGGGGTTGGGGGGGGCACCTAGGGGGAGTTGGGGGTCACATGAGGGGGTTGGGGGGGCACGTAAGAGGGAGTTTGGGGTCACATAAGGGGTAGTTGGGGGCACTTAGGGGGGTTGGGGGTCACATAATGGGGGTTGGGGGGCAGGTAAATGGGGTTGGGGGTCACTTAGGGGGTTGGGGGGGCACTTACGGGTTATTGGGGGGGAGGAGGGGTTGGGGGGGCTCCTAAATGGGAGTTGGGGGTCACATAAAGGGGGTTGGGGGCACTATAGGGGGAATTGGGGGTCACTTAAGGGGGTTAGGGGGGCACTTGGGGGGTTGGGAGGGCACCTAAGGGGAGTTGGGGGTCACATGAGGGGGTTGGGGGGCACTTAGGGGGAGTTGGGAGGCACTTAGGGGGTTGGGGGGCACTTAGGGCGTTTGGGGGTCGCGTAAGGGGAGTTGGGGGTCACTTAGGGGGTTGGGGGGGCACCTAGGAGGAGTTGGGGGTCACATAAGGGGGGTTAGGGGGCACCTAAGTGTGAATTGGGGGGGTAGGGGGGGACACCTAAGAGGGGTTTGAGGGGGTTTGGGGGCACCCAAAGTGGGGGGGGGGGGGTGTCACTCTTTGGGGGTCCCTAAGGTGTCCCCCTCCCCTCAAGGAACCCGAGAAGAACTCATCGAGCGGCTTCAGGCCTACACCCTGCAGGTAACCCCCTCCCCACCCCAAAATCCACCCCCAACCCCAAAATCCACCCCCCCTCAACCCCCCAAAATCTTGAAGGGGGTCCCCAAATCCTCTTGGGGGGTATCTCTTTGGTTTGGGGGGGTCTCTTACTGTGTGTGTCCCCCCCCCATAGACTGGGATCGTGCTGAGTCGGCCTGTGCTGCGCCCCGAGGAGGGGGACAAGGGGGGGGCTCTACCTGCACAGGTGAGCTCTGGGGGGGGGGTCAGTGGGTGCTCTGGGGGTGCTGGGGTGGGTCTGGGGGCGCTCTGGGAGGGTCTGGGGGGTCTGGAGTGGTCTGGGGGCGCTTGGGGAGGTCAGCGGGTGCTCTGGGTGGGTCTGGGGGTGCTCTAGAGTGTCAGTGGGTGCTGGGCTGGGGGGTCAGTGGGTCCTGGGGAAGGTCTGGGGGTGTTGGGGAGGGTCTGGGAGTGCTCGGGGGGGTCAGTGGGTACTCTGGGGGTGCTTGGGGGGGATCTGGGGGCGCTGGGGGGTGGTCAGTGGGAGCTCTGGGGGGTCTGGGGGTGCTTTGGGGGGTCTGGGGGTGCTTGGAGTGGGTCAGTTGATGCTCTGGGGGGTCAGTGGGAGCTCTGGGGGGGTCAGTGGGTGCTTTGGGGGGTCTGGGGGTGCTTGGAGTGGGTCAGTTGATGCTCTGGGGGGTCAGTGGGAGCTCTGGGGGGGTCAGTGGGTGCTTTGGGGGGTCTGGGGGTGCTTGGAGTGGGTCAGTTGATGCTCTGGGGGGTCAGTGGGAGCTCTGGGGGGTCTAGGGGTGCTTGGTGGGGTCAGTGGGTGCTTGGGGTGTCAGTGGGTCCTTGGGGGGGGTCTGGGAGTGCTGGGAGGGATCATTGGGTGCTCTGGGGGGGTCAGTGGGTGCTTTGGTGGGTCTGGGGGTGCTTGGGGGGGTCAGTGGGTGCTCTCGGGGGTTCAGTTGATGCTCTGGTGGGGTCAGTGGGTGCTTTTGGGGGGTCTGGGGTGGTCTGGGGGTGCTCTGGGGGGTCAGTGGGTGCTCTGGGGGAGTCACTGGGTGCTTTGGGGGGTCTGGGGGTGCTTGGGGGGGTCAGTGGGTGCTCTGGGAGGATCGGTGGGTGCTCTGGGGGTGTCAGTGGTTGCTCTGGGGAGGTCAGTGGGTGCTTGGAGGGGTCTGGGGGTGCTGGGGGTGCTCTGGGAGAGTCACTGGGTGCTTGGGGAGTCACTGGGTGCTTTGGGGTGGTCAGTGGGTGCTCTGGGTGGGTCAGTGAGTGCTCTGGGGGGTCAGTGGGTGCTTGGTGGGGTTAGTGGGTGCTCTGGGGTGGTCTGGGGGTGCTCTGGGGGGGGGGTCACTGTGTACTTGGGGGTGGTCACTAACCTTCCTCCTCCTCCTCTAGGTTGCAGGGTTACCCCCTCCCCTCCAGCACCCCCTGGTCCCCCCTCCTCCTCCTCCCCCCCCCTCCCCCCCCAGGCCTGAGCCTGGGCTTCGGCTTGGGGGTCCCTCCCCCCGTCCCCCCTCCTCCTCCCCCCCCCTCCTCCCCCCCCGGGGCTGCGAAACGAGGCTGGGGTGGGGGGGGGTCCCCAAGCCATGTCCGAGGAGGAGAGGCTGACCCTGGCCCAGCAGCAAGCGGCCCTCTTGATGCAGGAGGAGAGAGCCCAGGTGGGTGATGGGAAGGGGGGGAGGACCTCGGGGTGCTCGGGGGGGGCAGCACCCGTAGGTGCTCTTTGTGTCCCCATTTCAGGGTCAACATCCGTTTGGGGACAAAGCGAAGGAGCAGGAGTTGTTGGAGCAGCAGAAGAGGGTGAGTGACGGCTCGAGGAGCACCCATGGGTGTCCCCCCCCCAACCCAGAGCACCCTTTGGGTGCTCTGGGTTGGGGGGGGACACCCATGGGTGCTCTGTTAACCCTTCCCCCCCTTCCCAGGCTGCGGTTCTCCTGGAGCAGGAGCGACAGCAGGAGCTGGCGGCCAAGATGGGGCCTCGCGGACCCCCCGAGGCAGCACCCATGGGTGCTCGAGGGCCCCCGCTGGCTCCTCCGAGAGGTGAGAAAAACCTTCATTTTGGTTCCTATCTGCACTTTGGTTCCTACCCTTGTGTCGCTTTCCCTGTTGAGTCTTTTTCCCTATTGAGTCTTTCTCTTTCCCCCTATTGGGGGTCTCTTTCCCCCTATTGGGGGTCTCTTTCCCCCTATTGGGGGTCTCTTTCCCCCTATTGGGTCTCTCTTTCCCCCTATTGGGTCTCTCTTTCCCCCTATTGGGTCTCTTTCCCCCTATAGGGTCTCTTTCCCTATAGTGTCCCCCACTCTATTGTGTGTCACACCCTATAGTGTTCCCCACTCTGTTGTGTGTCACACCCTATTGTGTTCCCCTTCCTATCATGTACCTCACTTTGGTTCCTCCCCACTTTAGTTCCCCCTATTACACCCTATAGAGTTCCCCCTCCCCATAGCGTCCTCCCCCCCTATAGTGTCCCCCACTCTATTGTGTGTCACACTGTATTGTGTCCTTCCTCTTGTCGTGTCCCTCACTTTGGTTCCCCCCTGGTTTTCTTCCCCCAATTACACTCTATTGCGTCTCCCTATTAAACCCTATTGTGTGTCCCCCCCCCTCATAGTGTTCCCTCTTCATAGTGTTCCCCCCCATAGCGTTCGTCCTCTATAGCATTTCCCCTATAGTGTTCTCTCCTATTGTGTCCCCCCCTCCCTATTGTGTTTCCCCATTTACTTTCCCCACTTCATTGTGTCCGTCTTCCTTTTGCTTCCCCCACTCCACTGTGTCCGTCTTCCTTTTGCTTCCCCCACTCCACTGTGTCCATCTTCTTTTTGCTTCCTCTCCATTGTGTCCGTCATGTTTTTGCTTCCCTCACTCCATTGTGTTCATCCTCATTTTGCTTCCCCCACTCCATTGTGTCCATTTTCTTTTTCCTTCTCCTACTCCATTGCGTCCGTCTTCTTTTTGCTTCCCCCGCTCCATTGTGTCTGTCCTGTTTTTTCTTCCCCCCCCCACTGTGTCCATCCCCTTTTTACTTCCCCCACGTCATGTCTGTCTCCTTTCTGCTTCCTCTCCGCTGTGTCCATCCCCTATTTGCTTCCTCCCCATCGTGTCCATCGCCTTTTTACTTCCCCCTCATTGTATTCGTCTCCTTTTTGCTTCCTCCCCACTGTGTCCGTCCCCTATTTGCTTCCCCTCCGTTGTGTCTGCCCTTTTTCTACTTCCCCTCCATCATGTCCGTCCCCTTTTTCCTTCCCCCCATCACATCCGTCCCTTTTTTTTCCATCCCCCCCCTCACTCTCTCTTCTCCCCGCAGGCTCCGCCCCCCTGGGCTCCCCCCTCCCCCTGGGCGCCCCGACTCGCCCCCGTGGGCCTCCCCCTCCCCCTGGCGAAGAGAGCAGAGAGGTGAGAGGGTTGAGGGGCCCTTTAGGGTGGGGGTGGAGGCCATATTGGAGCTGGGGGGTGGGGTGTGTCCCTAAGCCCCTCCCACTGTGTGTGTCGTTAACCCCTCAAAGGGTGAGGACTCCTCCGTGGGCCCCAAGATCCCGCAGGCCCTCGAGAAGATCCTGCAGCTCAAGGAGAGTCGTCAGGAGGAGCTTGTGACGGCGCCTGCAGCATCCGGTGACGCTTTTAGCTCCGCCCCATGCCCTCTGACTCCGCCTCCGACCCCTGTGACTCTGCCCTGATCTCTCTGACTCCACCCCTATGGCCCCTTCACCCCTGAGCCCTTCCCTGTGCTCCCTGGCTCCGCCCCCTTCCCCTCTTGACTCCACCCTTGACCCCTCTTGACTCCACCCCTGACCCCTCTTGACTCCTCCCCTGACCCTGTCTGACTCCACCCCTAATCCTCTGACTCCTCCCCTGACCCCTCTGACTCCTCCCCTGACCCCTCTGACTCCTCCCCTGACCCCTCTGACTCCTCCCCTGACCCCTCTGACTCCTCCCCTGACCCCTCTGACTCCTCCCCTGACCCCTCTGACTCCATCCCAATCCCTGACTCCGCCACCAGCCCTTATGACTCTGCCCCTGACCCTTCTGGCTCCTCCCCTGACCCCTCTGACTCCGCCCCTATTCCCCCTGTTTCCCCTGAGCCCTTCCCTGTGCTCCCTGGCTCTGCCCCTGTGCCCTCTGACTCCGCCCCCTTCCCCTCTGGTCCTGCCCTGACCCCTTCTGACTCCACCCCTGACCCCTCTGACTCCGCCCCCACCCCGACTCCATCCCTGTCATTCTCTAACGCCTCTGGCCCCGCCCCTGACCCCGCCCCTTCCCCTCTGACTCCGCCGCACCCCTTGACTCCATCCCTGTTCCCTCTAATGTTTCTGACCCCACCCCTGACTCCACCCCCTGCCTCTCTGACTCCGCCCCCTGCCCCCTGACCACATCCCTGTTCCCTCTAACCCCCTGGCCCCGCCCCCTCCCCTCTGACCCCGCCCCCTGTGCCCCTGTCGTGCAGGTGAGGAGGAGCTGGAGTCGGAGCCGCGAGGGTCGGCCTCGGAGGCCGAGGAGGAGTCGGGGCTCTCCAAGAAGGAGGTGGGGACAGCCCTGTCCCCTCACTGTCACCTCACTGTCCCCTCCTGTCCCCCTAGAGTCCCCTCCTATCACTCTCCTGACCCCCAGTGTCCCCTGATGTCTTCTCGGTGTCACCTGTTGTCATCTCGGTGTCCCCTCCTGTCCCCCTGGTGTCCCCTCCTGTCCCCCTGGTGTCCCCTCCTGTCCCCCTGGTGACATCTCCTGTCCCCCTCATGTCCCTCCCGTGGCCCTGGTGTCCCTTCCTATCATCCTGGTGTCACTTTTGTCCTCTTGGTGTTCCCTCCTGTCACCTTCCTGTCCTCTCCTATCATCCTGGTGTCCTCTCCTGTCACCTTCGTGTCCCCTCCTGTCCCTCTAGTGTCAGTCCTGTCACTCTCCTGTCCCCTCTCATCGTCCTGGTGTCCCCCCGATGTCATCCCCTGTCCCCCTGGTGTCCCCTCCTGTCACTCTCATGTCCTCTCCTGTCCTCCTGGTGTCCCCCTAGTGCCATCCCCAGTCGCCCTGGTGTCCCCTCTTGTCTCCCTGGTGTCCTCTTCCTGTCCCCCTCACGTCCTCTGGTGTCCCTCCCTCTCCCCTTGTGTCCCCCTCGTCACCAGTGCCCCCCTCGTCACCTCCATTTCATGTCCCCCAGTGGCTTCTGTGTCCCCTTGTGTCACCCCCACCCCCCTCCTCAGCTCACCTTTGTCCCCAGTGTCCCCTTGGTGTCCCCAAGGTCCATTTTGAGCCCTCAGTGACCCCTCAGTGTCCTCCTAGTTCTCTCAATGTCCCCTCAATGTCTTCCTGGTGTCCCCAAAGTCCCTTTTAAGCCCTCAGTGTCCTCTCAGTGTCCTCCTGGTGTCCCCAAGGTCCCTTTTGAGCCCTCAGTGTCCCTTATGAGTGTCCCCAAAGTCCCTTTTAAGCCCTCAGTGTCCTCTCAATGTCCTCTCTGAGTGTCCCTAAGGTCCCTTTTGAACCCTCACTGTCCCCTCAATGTCTTCCTAGTCCCCTCAGTGTCCTCTCAGTGTCCCCTCAGTGTCCTCCTGGTGTCCCCAAAGTCCCTATTGAGCCCTTGTTGTCCTTTCAATGTCCCTCAACGTCCTCCTGGTGTCCCCAAGGTCCCTTTTAAGCCCTCAATGTCCTCTCACTGTTCTCTCTGAGTGTCCCTAAGGCCCATTTTGAGCCCTCAGTGTCCCCTCAATGTCCCTCAATATCTTCCTTGTGTCCCCAAGGTCCCTTTTAAGCCCTCAGTGTCCTCTCAATGTCCTCCTAGTCCCCTCAGTGTCTTCTCTGAGTGTCCCCAAGGTCCCTTTTAAACCCTCAATGTCCTTTCAATGTCCCTCAACATCCTCCTGGTGTCCCCAAGGTCTCCTTTAAGCTCTCAATGTCCCCTCAATGTCCTCCTTATCCCTCTCAGTGTCCTCTCAACATCCTCCTGATGTCCCCAAGGTCCCTTTTAAGCCCTCAATGTCCTCTCCATGTCCTCTCTGAGTGTCCTCAAGGTCCCTTTTAAGCCCTCAATGTCCTCCTAGTCCCTTCATTGTCCTCTCAGTGTCCTCACAACATCCTCCTGATGTCCCCAAAGGCCCTTTTAAGCCCTCAATGTCCTCTCTGAGTGTCCCTCACGAGTGACTCCCAAGTGACCCTAAGTGCCCCATAGAGACCCACAAGTGACCCTGAGAGCCATATAGTGACCCCCAAGTGTTCCTGAGTGCCCCATAGTGACCCCCAAGTGACTCCCGAGTGTCCCTGAGTGCCCCATAGCGACCCCCAAGTGACTCCCGAGTGTCCCTGAGTGCCCAATAGCGACCCCCAAGTGTCCCTGAGTGCCCCATAGCGACCCACAAGTGACCCCCAAGTGTCCCTGAGTGCCCCATAGTGACCCCCGAGTGTCCCTGAGTGCCCCATAGCGACCCCCAAGTGTCCCTGAGTGCCCCATAGCGACCCCCAAGTGTCCCTGAGTGCCCCATAGCGACCCCCAAGTCACTGCAATACCTCCAACGGCCTCAAGGAGGCGCCAAAGCGCCCCCCCAGGTCCTCCTGCTGTCCCCAATGTCCCAATGTCCCCTCCCAGCGCAACCGCAAGCGCCGCAACCGCAAGAAGAAGAAGAAGAAGAAGCCATCGAGCAGCACCCGAGGCCCTCGGGGACCCTCGGGGGACACGGCAGCCGCCCCCGAGCCCTCCGAGGAGCTGGAGGTGGAGGTGGAATACGTCACCGAGGAGCCCGAGATCTACGACCCCAACTTCGTCTTCTTCAAGAGGATCTTCGAGGCCTTCAAGGTGACGCTTGGGGACGATTTCTGAGCTTCGGAGCCTCAAGGCTGAGAAAATGGGACCTGGTGGCAGCTCCAGGGGCGGGAGGTGACGCTTCTGGGTGTCCCCAAAGCTGACGGACGAGGTGAAGAAGGACAAGGAGAAGGAGCCGGACAGGCCCGAGAGGCCCGAGAGCAGCGTCGCTCGCAGGAAGGGCCTGGACGACGCCCGCAAGAGCGACGAGGACAGCGACGACGACGAGCAGGTGACGCGGGGAGGGCGTCGGTGGCCCCGGAGTGGCTCTAGGTGGCCCTGGAGTGGCTCTCGGTGGCCCTGGAGAGGCTTTTGGTGGCTCATGGTGGCCCCAGAGAGGTTCTAGGTGGCCCTGGGGTGGGTCCAGGGTGACAAGAGTGGCTCTTGGTGGCCCTGGGGTGGCTCTAGGTGGCTCTACGTGGCCCTGGAGAGGCTCTTGGTGGCCCTGGGGTGGGTCCGGGGTGACAGGAGTGGCTCTAGGTGGCCCTAGAGAGGCTCCTGGTGGCTCTGGAGTGACTCTTGGTGGCTCTCGGTGGCCCTAGAGTGGCTCTCGGTGGCCCTGGAGAAGCTGTAGGTGGCCCTGAAGTGGCTCCTGGTGGCTCTTGGTGGCTCCTGGTGACTCTTGGTGGCCCTAGAGAGGCTCTAGGTGGCCCTGGGGTGGGTCCAGGGTGACAAGAGTGGCTCTTGGTGGCCCTGGAGAAGCTCTTGGTGGCTCTGGAGAGGCTGTAGGTGGCCCTAGAGTGACTCTTGGTGACCCTAGAGAGGCTGTAGGTGGCCCTGGGGTGGAAACAGGGTGACAAGAGTGGCTCTTGGTGGCCCTGGAGTGGCTTTTGGTGGCTCATGGTGGCCTTAGATTGCCTCTTGGTGGCCCTGGAGTGAAGACAGGGTGACAGGAGCGGCTCTTGGTGGCCCTGAGGTGGCTCTAGGTGGCTCTTGGTGGCCCTGGAGAGGCTCTAGGTGGCCCTAGAGAGGCTATTGGTGGCTCTTGGTGGCCTTAGAGTGGCCCTAGAGGGGCTCTTGGTGGCCCTAGAGAGGCTGTAGGTGGCCCTGGGGTGGGTCCAGGGTGACAAGAGTGGCTCTTGGTGGCCCTGGGGTGGGTCTAGGTGGCTCTTGGTGGCCCTGGAGTGGCTCTTGGTGGCTCTGGAGTGACTCTTGGTGGCCCTAGAGAGGCTCTCGGTGGCCCTGGAGAAGCTGTAGGTGGCCCTGAAGTGGCTCCTGGTGGCTCTTGGTGGCTCCTGGTGACTCTTGGTGGCCCTGGAGAGGCTCTAGGTGGCCCTGGAGAGGCTTTAGGTAGCCCTGGAATGACTCTTGGTGGCTCTTGGTGGTCCTAGACTGGCTCTCGGTGGCTCTGGAGTAAGGACAGGGTGACAGGAGTGGCTTTTGGTGGCTCTTGGTGGCCCTGGAGTGGCTCTAGGTGGCTCTTGGTGGCCTTAGATTGGCTCTAGGTGGCCCTGGGGTGGGTCTGGGGTGACAGGGGAGGCTCTTGGTGACCCTAGAGAGGCTCTGGGTGGCCCTGAGGTGGGTCCAGGGTGACAGGAGTGGCTCTAGGTGGCCCTGGAGTGGCTCTTTGTGGCTCTTGGTGGCCCTAGATTGGCTCTTGGTGGTTGTGGAGTAAGGACACGGGGACAGGAGCGGCTCTTGGTGGCCCTAGAGTGACTCTTGGTGGCCCTAGAGAGGCTGTAGGTGGCCCTAGGGTGGAGACAGGGTGACAAGAGTGACTCTTGCTGGCCCTCGATTGGCTTTTGGTGGCTCTTGGTGGCCCTAGAGTGGCTCTTGGTGGCTCTGGAGTAAGGACAAGGGTGACAGGAGTGGCTCTTGGTGGCCCTGGAGAGGCTATCGGTGGCTCTTGGTGTCCCTAGAGGGGCTCTTGGTGACTCTAGGTGGCTCTTGGTGGCTCTGGAGTAAGGACAAGGGGGACAGGAGTGGCTCTTGGTGGCCCGAGAGTGACTCTTGGTGGCCCTGGGGTGGGTCTGGGGTGACAGGAGTGGCTCTTGGTGGCCCTGGAGAGGCTCTGGGTGGCTCTTGGTGGCCCCGGAGGGGCTGTAGGTGGCCCCGGGCTGCCCGTGGGTGGCCTTGGTGACCGTCCCGCTGTCCCCAGGAGAAGAAGCCGGAGGCTCCCAAGCTCTCCAAGAAGAAGCTGCGGCGCATGAACCGCTTCACGGTGGCCGAGCTCAAGCAGGTGAGTGACAACAGGGGACGAGGGGCTGGGTCGGGGCTGGGGGCACCTCCAGGGGCTCCCTGGCCCCTCCCTGGGGTCCCTGGTGGCCTCTGAGGGACGTTGGTGGCACCTGAGAGGCCTCAGGGACACCTCAAGGGGCTCAATGGCCTCCTTGGCCCTTCTCTGGGGACCCTGGAGGCAGCTCGAGGGCCTTGGCCACGCCCCCTTTTGAAGAGGCCACGCCCCCGCCATTAACTACACAACCGTGTGTGGCCACGCCCCTCACACCCCTTAGCCACGCCCCCTCATCGGAGGCCACGCCCCCAACCGCATCCACCATCCCCACATAGGACCACGTCCCTCATGGGCCTTAGCCACGCCCCCTCCTGAGGAGGCCACGCCCCCCCTCGTGCAAAGCGATGGCTCTGTAACCCTCTATGGCCACGCCCCCTCAAAGCCCCTTAGCCACGCCCCCTCCCCAGAGCTCACGCCTCCTGCCTTGGGCTCTCCGTGGGCTCCTTGTCACCTCTATGGGGGACCCTGCAGCCATCTTGGGGGCCCCACAGCGACCCACAAGTGACCCTGAGTGCCCCATAGGGAACCCCAAGTGACCCTGAGTGCCCCATAGGGAACCCCAAGTGACCCCGAGAGCCCCATAGTGATCCCCAAGTGACCCCCAAGTGCCCCATAGCGACCCCCAAGTGACCCCCAAGTGTCCCTGAGTGTCCCATAGCAACCACCAAGTGACCCCCAAGTGACCCCGAGAGCCCCATAGTGACCCCCAAGTGACCCCGAGAGCCCCATAGTGATCCCCAAGTGACCCCCAAGTGCCCCATAGTGACCCCCAAGTGACCCCCAAGTGCCCCATAGTGACCCACAAGTGACCCCCAAGTGACCCACAAGTGTCCCTAAGTGCCACATAGTGACCCCCAAGTATCCCTGAGTGCCCCATAGCGACCCCCAAGTGTCCTATAGCGACCTACAAGTGACCTACAAGTGTCCCTGAGTGCCCCATAGTGACCCCCAAGTAACCCTGAGTGCCCAATAGTGACCCCCAAGTAATTCCCAAGTGTCCCTGATTGCCCAATAGTGACCCCCAAGTGACCCCCAAGTGACCCTGAGTGCCCCATAGCGACCCCCAAATAACCCTGAGTGCCCCATAGCGACCCCCAAGTGACTCCCAAGTGTCCCATACTGACCCACACGTGAACCTCAGTGCCCCATATGGACCCCCAAGTAACCCTGAGTGCCCCATAGCGACCCCCAAGTGACCCCCAAGTGACCCTGAATGCCCCATAGCGACCCCCATAGCGACCCCCAAGTGTCCCTGAGTGCCCCATAGCGACCCCCAAGTGTCCCTGAGTGCCCCATAGCGACCCCCAAGTGTCCCTGAGTGCCCCATAGCGACCCCCAAGTGTCCCTCAGTGCCCCATAGCGACCCCCAAGTGTCCCCGAGTGCCTCCTAACTCCCCCCAGCTCCCTGCAATACCTCCATTGGCCACAAGGCGGCGCCAGAGAGCCACCTCTAGGCCTCCCTAAGGCCCCTTAGTTACCTCCAGTGACCCCCGAGAAGTGACCAAAAGACCCTTGAAGTGTCACCGAGGCCTCTAGGTCACTCCGCGTGCTCCTTGGTCACTCCTCGTGCTCCTTGGCCACCTCTGGGGGGTCCCTGGAGGCATCGAAGATGCCTCCAGGGACCCCCCCAGAGGTGGCCAAGGAGCAACCTAGAGGTGACGCTGGGCAACGTCCCCTCAGCTGGTGGCTCGTCCGGACGTGGTGGAGATGCACGACGTGACCGCCCAGGACCCCAAGCTGCTGGTGCACCTCAAGGCCACCCGCAACTCGGTCCCCGTCCCCCGGCACTGGTGCTTCAAGCGCAAGTACCTGCAGGGCAAGAGGGGCATCGAGAAGCCGCCCTTCGAGCTGCCCGACTTCATCAAGAGGACCGGCATCCAGGAGATGCGGGAGGCCCTGCAGGAGAAGGTCTGGGGCGGGGGGGGGCACTTGGGGGGCGCTTATGGGGCTGGGGGAGGCGGCTATGGGGCACCGGGGGTCGCTGTGGGGCACTCAGGGACACTTAGGGGTCACTATGGGGCACTCAGGGTCACTTGTGGGTTATTATGGGGCACTCAGGGACACTTGGGAGTCACTTGGGGGTCACTATGGGGCACTCAGGGTAACTTGGGGGTCACTATGGGGCGCTCAGGGACACTTGTGGGTCACTTGGGGGTTGCTATGGGGCACTTAGGGGTCACTGTGGGGCACTCAGGGACACTTGGGGGTCACTTGGGGGTCACTATGGGGCACTCAGGGTCACTTGGGGGTCACTTGGGGGTTGCTATGGGGCACTCAGGGTCACTTGGAGGTCACTTGGGGTCACTATGGGGCACTCAGGGTCACTTGGGGGTCACTGTAGGGCACTCAGGGTCACTTATTGGTCACTATGGGGCACTTACAGTCACTTGTGGGTCGCTATGGGGCACTCAGGGACACTTGGGGAGTTACTTGGGGGTCACTATGGGGCACTCAGGGTCACTTGTGGGTTATTATGGGGCACTCAGGGACACTTGGGGGTCACTTGGGGGTCGCTATGGGGCACTTAGGGGTCACTGTGGGGCACTTTCGGTTACTTTATGGCCACTTGGAGGTCACTGTGGGGCACTCAGGGACACTTGGGGGTTGCTGTGGGGCACTCAGGGACACTTGGTAGTCACTTGGGGGTCACTATGGGGCACTCAGGGACACTTGGGAGTCACTTGGGGGTCACTATGGGGCACTCAGGGACACTTGTGGGTCTCTTGTGGGTTACTATGGGGCACTTGGAGACACTTGGGGGTCACTTGGGGGTCACTATGGGGCACTCAGGGACACTTGGGAGTTACTTGGGGGTCACTGTGGGTCACTATGGGGCACTCAGGGTCACTTGGGAGTTACTTGGGGGTCACTATGAGGCACTCAGGGTCACTTGTGGGTCACTTGTGGGTCACTGTGTGGCATTCAGGTTCACTTATGGGTCACTCTGGGTCACTAGAGGTCACTTGGTTGTCTCTCTGAGGCCCTTTTTGAGCCCCAGGCTAGTTCCTCGAGGCCTCCGAGGCCTCCAGGCTTGAACTTTGAGGCCTCTGTGGCCACCAAGCTGCGACCTCAATGGCTTCGTGGCCACCTCGATGGCTTCGTGGCCACCAAGGCTGGTCCTGGAGGTCCCGGTGACGTCCTGGTCCCCTCCAGGAGGAGCAGAAGACCCTCAAGTCCAAGATGCGCGAGAAGGTTCGCCCCAAGATGGGCAAGATCGACATCGACTACCAGAAGCTCCACGATGCCTTCTTCAAGTGGCAAACCAAGCCCAAGCTCACCATCCACGGCGACCTCTACTACGAGGTGGGCCCTCGGGGACGTCCCCCAGACCCTCGGGGTGTCCCCAAGCCCCCTGGGGACAACCTCCCCCTTTCGTGTCCCTCCGGCAGGGGAAGGAGTTTGAGACGCGGCTCAAGGAGAAGAAGCCTGGGGACCTCTCGGATGAGCTGCGCATTGCCCTGGGGATGCCCGTGGGGCCGGTGAGGGGCACTCTGGGGGGCTGGGGGCACTCTGGGGGTCACTCTGTGGGTCTGGGGTCACTCTATGGCCCCTTGGGTCACTCTAGGGGTCACTCTGTGGGTTCTGGGGTCACTCTCTGGGTCACTGTATGGGTCTGGGGTCACTCTCTGGGTCACTCTATGGGTCTGGGGTCACTCTGTGGGTCACTGTATGGGTCTGGGGTCACTCTCTGGGTCACTCTGTGGGTCTGGGGTCACTCTCTGGGTCACTGTATGGGTCTGGGGTCATTCTCTAGGTCACTGTATGGGTCTGGGGTCACTCTCTGGGTCACTCTATGAGTCCTGGGGTCACTCTATGGGTCACTCTCTGGGTCCTGGGGGGCGTCTGGGGTTGCTTGGGGGTCACTATAGGGCACTCAGGGTCACTTGGGGGTTGCTGTGTGGCACTGGGGGTCACTTGTGGGTCGCTATGGGGCACTCAGGGACACTTGGGGGTCACTTGTGGGTCTCTATGGGACACTCAGCGTCACTTGGGAGACACTATGGGGCACTTGGGGGTCACTATGGGTCACTCTCTGGGTCCTGGAGGGGGTCTGGGGTCACTCTATGTGTCACTCTATGGGTCTCAGGTCACTCTGTGGGTCACTCTCTGGGTGCTGGGGGGGGGTCTGGGGTCACTTCAGGGTCACTTGTGGGTCCCTATGGGGCACTCAGGGTCACTTGGGGGTCACTTGTGTGTCTCTATGGGGCACTCGGGGTCACTTGGGGGTCACTTGTGTGTCTCTATGGGGCACTCGGGGTCACTTGGGGGTCACTTGTGTGTCTCTATGGGGCACTCGGGGTCACTTGGGGGTCACTATGGGGCACTCAGGGACACTTGGGAGTCACTTAGGGGTTGCTATGGGGCACTGGGGGTCACTTGGGGGTCACTATGGGGCACACATGGACACTTGGGGGGTCACTATTGGACACTCAGGGTCACTTTGTGGCCACTTGGGGGTCACTGTGGGGCACTCAGGGTCACTTGGGGGTCACTATGGGGCACTCAGGGACACTTTGTGGCCACTTGGGGGTCACTGTGGGGCACTCAGGGTCACTTGGGGGTCACTGTGGGGCACTCAGGGACACTTGTGGGTCACTATGGGGCACTCAGGGACACTTTGTGGCCACTTGGGGGTCACTGTGGGGCACTCGGGGACACTTGGGGGTCACTTGGGGGTCCCTATGAGGCACTCAGGGTCACTTGGGGGTCACTTGTGGGTCTCTGTGTGGCACTTAGGGACACTTGTGGGTCACTCTATGGGTCTGGGGTCACTCTCTGGGTCACTCTGTGGGTCTGGGGTCACTCTCTGGGTCACTCTATGGGTTCTGGGGTCACTCTCTGGGTCACTCTGTGGGTCTAGGGTCACTGTGTGGGTCACTCTGTGGGTCTGGGGTCACTCTCTGGGTCACTCTATGGGTCCCGGGAGGGGTCAGGGTGGGTTCCCCCCCAATTAATCAATCAATCAATTGCCTCTAATTGCCCAGAATGCCCACAAGGTGCCCCCCCCGTGGCTGATCGCCATGCAGCGCTATGGGCCCCCCCCCTCCTACCCCAACCTCAAGATCCCCGGCCTCAACTCCCCCATCCCCGAGGTAATTAGAGTCTAATTAGTCAGCTAATTAGGCAGCCGGGAGGCTAATTAGGGGGTAATGAGGGAGCTTAGGGGGGATGTACGGGGGGGTTAGGGGGCCGGGGGTGGTAATTAGGGAGGTGTACGGGGGGGTTAGGAGGTTGGGAAGGGGTTAATTAGGGGGGGTAGGGGTGTAATTAAGGCGCTAATTAGGGGCTGGGTGGATAATTAGGGGGTTGAGGGGTAATTAGGGAACTGAACTCTAGGGGGTTATAGGGCTGGGAAGGAGGTAATTAGGGAGTTGAGAGGGTAATTAGGGGGTTATGGGAGGTAATTAGGTGGCTGTACAGAGGGGTTAGTAGGTTGGGAAGGGCTTAATTAGTGGGTGGGAGGAGTAATTATGGCGCTAATTAAGGGGCTGGGGGAGTAATTATGGGGTTGAAGGGGTAATTAGGGAGATGAACTAGGGGCTTATAGGGCAGGGAGGGAGATAATTAGGGAACTTCAGGGGCTAATTAGGGGCTTATGGGAGGTAATTAGAGGGGTGTACGGGGGGGTTAGGGGGTGGGGAAGGGGGTGATTAACGCGACTCGTTAACGAATTACCCTGATTAGGGGTGTTCCTTCGGGTACCACGCGGGGGGGTGGGGGAAACCCCCCGTGGACGAGACGGGGAAGCCGCTTTACGGGGACGTCTTCGGCACCAACGCGGCCGAGTTCCAGGTAATTCCCCAACATTCCAAACCCCTGAGACCCCAAAGATATCTCCGAGACCCCAAAATCCATCCTGGGACCTCATAAAGCCACTTAGGGTCCTCAAAAAGCCACTTAGAGACCTTAAAAGGCCACTTCGAGACCCCAAAAGGTCACTTAGGGATCCCAGGGATTCACCTTAAGGCCATAAAGTCCATTCCAGGAGCATGAAGTCCATTCCGGGAGCCTCAAAATCCACTCCGGGATTTCAAATAAAGCACCTTTAGAGCACAATATCCACCCCTGAGACCCTAAAGTCCATTCCGGGAGCCTCAAAAATCCACTCCAGGATCATAAAATCCACCTCAAAGACCCTATAGTCCATTCTAGGAGCAAAAAGTCCATTCCAGGAGCCTCAAAATCCACTCCGGGATTTCAAATAAAGCACCTTTAGACCATAACATCAACCACTGAGACCCTAGAGTCCATTCCGGGAGCCTCGAAAATCCACTCCAGGATCATAAAATCCACTCCTGAGACCCTATAGTCCATTCCAGGAGCCTAAGATCCATTCCGGGAGCCTCAAAATCCACTCCGGGAGCCCCAAAATCCACCTTAAGACCATAAGATCCACTCCTGAGACCCTATAGTCCATTCCAGGAGCCTAAAGTCCATTCCGGGAGCCTCAAAATCCACTCCGGGATTTCAAATAAAGCACCTTCAGGTCACAAGATCCACCACTGAGACCCTAAAGTCCATTCCGGGAGCCTAAAAATCCACTCCGGGAGCCCCAAAATCCACCTTAAGACCATAAGATCCATTCCTGAGACCCTATAGTCCATTCCAGGAGCCTAAGATCCATTCTGGGAGCCTCAAAATCCACTCCGGGATTTCAAATAAAGCACCTTCAGGTCACAAGATCCACCACTGAGACCCTAAAGTCCATTCCGGGAGCCTCAAAATCCACTCCAGGATCATAAAATCCACCTCAAAGACCCTATAGTCCATTCTAGGAGCAAAAAGTCCATTCCAGGAGCCGCAAAATCCACTCCGGGATTTCAAATAAAGCACCTTTAGGGCACAATATCCACCCCTGAGACCCTAAAGTCCATTCCGGGAGCCTCAAAATCCACTCCGGGAGCCCCAAAATCCACCTTAAGACCATAAGATCCATTCCTGAGACCCTATAGTCCATTCCAGGAGCCTAAGATCCATTCCGGGAGCCTCAAAATCCACTCCGGGATTTCAAATAAAGCACCTTTAGACCATAATATCCACTACTGAGACCCTAAAGTCCATTCCGGGAGCCTTAAAATCCACTCCAGGATCATAAAATCCGTCTCTAAGACCCTATAGTCCATTCTAGGAGCAAAAAATCCATTCCAGGAGCCTCAAAATCCACTCCGGGATTTCAAATAAAGCACCTTTAGAGCATAATATCCACCCCTGAGACCCTAAAATCCATTCCGGGAGCCTCAAAATCCACTCCGGGATTTCAAATAAAGCACCTTTAGAGCACAATATCCACTACTGAGACCCTCAAGTCCATTCCGGGAGCCTTAAAATCCACTCCAGGATCATAAAATCCACCTCTAAGACCCTATAGTCCATTCTAGGAGCAAAAAATCCATTCCAGGAGCCTCAAAATCCACTCCAGGAGCCCCAAACCCGCCTCTAAGACCCTCAAGTCCATTCCAGGAGCCTCCGAATCCACTCCGGTCTCCCCCAAACCTCCCGTTTTTAACCCTTCCCAGACCAAAGAGGAGGAGGAGGAGATCGACCGGACGCCCTGGGGGGAGCTGGAGCCGTCGGACGAAGAGTCCTCCGAGGAAGAGGAGGAGGAGGAGAGCGACGAAGAGAAACCCGACGAGACGGGCTTCATCACCCCTGCCGACAGGTCTCCCCGAAAACCCCACAATTTAACCCCCAAATGCTAATTTTTAACCCTTTCTGATGGTTTTTTTATTGGGTTTTTGCAGTGGTTTGATCACTCCGGGAGGATTCTCCTCGGTTCCCGCAGGGATGGAGACCCCCGAGCTCATCGAGCTGAGGAAGAAGAAGATCGAGGAGGCCATGGACGGGTGAGGAAGGGGTTAATTAACATGTTTCAGTGGCTAATTAAGCCCTTTGGGGGGTTGAGGTGGGAGTTTGGGGGATGTCTGAGGGGGGGGGGGGAGGGGGATGTCCGGGGGGGTTAGGGGTCAGGGGGAGCTCTATAGGGGGCGGTACGTGGGGGTTAGGGGGTGGGGAAGGGGTTAATTAAGGGGGCGAGGGGGTTAATTAGGGGCTAATGAAGACCCTTGGCAGGAGCGAGACCCCCCAGCTGTTCACGGTGGTCCCCGAGAAGAGGACGGCCACGGTGGGCGGAGCCATGATGGGCTCCACCCACATCTACGACATGAGCGCCGTGAGGCTCCGCCCCCTCCCGCCCTGACCCCGCCCACCCCAGACCCAGAGAGGGACCCAGAGAGTGATCTCAGACCCATAGAGTGACCCATAGAGTGACCCATAGAGTGACCCCAGACCCATAGAGAGACCCATAGGTGTCACCTAAACCCCCTCCAGGGCCTCCCCAAAACCCATTAGTGATCCCAGGTGCCCCATAGCGACCCACAAGTGACCCCCAAGTGACCCCCAGGTGTCCCTGAGTGCCCCATAGGGACCCACAAGTGACACCAGGTGCCCCATAGAGACCCCCAAGTGTCCTTGAGTGCCCCATAGAGACGCACAAGTGACCTCCAAGTGTCTGTGAGTGCCCCATAGTGACCTCCAAGTGACCCCCAAGTGTCCCCGAGTGCCCCATAGGGTCCCCCCAGTGACCCACAGTGCCCCATAGCGACCCACAAGTGACCCACAAGTGACACCGAGTGCCCCATAGTGACCCACAAGTGACCCCCAAGTGACACCAAGTGTCCCATAGGGACCCCCAAGTGTCCCTAAGTGCCCCATAGAGACCCCCAAGTGTCCCTAAGTGCCCCATAGGGACCCCCAAGTGCCCCCCAAGTGTCCTTGAGTGCCCTATAGCGACCCCTAAGTGACCCCCAAGTGTCCCTGAGTGCCCCATAGTGACCCCTAAGTGACCCCCAAGTGTCCCTGAGTGCCCCATAGTGACCCATAAGTGACCCCCAAGTGTCCCTAAGTGCCCCATAGTGACCCCCAAGTGCCCCCCAAGTGTCCTTGAGTGCCCTATAGCGACCCCCAAGTGACCCCCAAGTGTCCCTAAGTGCCCCATAGCGACCCCCAAGTGACTCCAGATCCCCCCCCATCACCCGCAGAGTGACCCAAGGACCCATAGAGTGACCCATAGGGTGACCCCTCCCTCCGTTTTTAACCCCTTCCCTCCCTCTCCATCCTCCCTCCCAGAGCTCCCAGTAGCCCCAGTGGCTCCTGGGATGGGATCTCCCAGATCTCCCCCCCCCACCACCCGCCAAGCATCTTTTAACCCTTTCCGTGCGCAGGTGATGGGCCGCAAGGGGGGCTCGGGGGCCGAGGCGCAGGGCGTGGAGGTGGCTCTGGCCCCCGAGGAGCTGGAGCTGGACCCGTCGGCCATGACGCAGAAGTACGAGGAGCACGTGCGGGAGCAGCAGGCGCAGGTCGAGAAGGAGGACTTCAGCGACATGGTGGCCGAGCACGCCGCCAAGCAGAAGGTGACCCCCACCCTCTTGGGCACCCCCTGAGTCACCCGACTTGTCTCCATCCTCCATCTTCCTTCGGCTCCTTCGTGGGCTCCGTGTTGCTCTGACCCCTCAGCACCTCCTGACCCTCAGGGTCACCTCCTGTGTCACCTCCTGACCCTCAGGGTCACCTCCTGTGTCTCTCTAGCCTCTCAGTGTCACCTTCTGTCTCTCAGTGTCACCTCCTGTATCACCTCCTGTCCCTCAATGTCACTTCCCTGTGTCTCCTCAGCCTCTTAGTGTCACCTCCTGTCCCTCACTGTGACCTCCCTGTGTCTCCTCAGCCCCTCATTGTCACCTCCTGTGTCCCTTTAGCCTCTCAGTGTCACCTCCTGAGTCCCCTCAACCCCTCAAAGTCACCTAATGTGTCACCTCCTGTCCCTCAATGTCACCTCCTGTGTCTCCTCAGCCTCTCACTGTCACCTTCTGTGCCTCAGAGTCACCTCCTGTGTCCCTTTAGCCTCTTAGTGTCACCTCCTGTCCCTCAATGTGACCTCCCTGTGTCTCCTCAGCCTCTCAGTGTCACCTCTTGACTCTCAGAGTCACCTCCTGTGTCCTCTCAGCTCCTCAGTGTCACCTCCTGTCCCTCAGAGTCACCTCCTGTGTCACCTCTTGTCCCTCAGTGTCACCTCCTGTGGCTCCTCAGCCTCTCACTGTCACCTCCTGTCCCTCAGAGTCACCTCCTGTGTCACCTTCTGTCCTTCATTGTCATCTCCAGTGTCTCCTCAGCCTCTCAGTGTCACCTCGTGTCCCTCAGTGCCACCTCCAGTGTCACCTCCTGTCCCTCAGAGTCCCCTCCTGAGTCCCCTCAGCTCCTCAGTGTCACCTCCCGTGTCCCTCCAGTCACTCCCCGTCCCCTCCCATGTTGCCCCTTGTCACCCCCATCCCCCCCATGTCCCTCTCCATGTCCCCCTTGTCCCCCCCTTGTCCCCCCCGTGTGTCCCCCTTGTCCCCATCGTCACCCCCCGTGTCCCCCCGTCACCCCCCTTGTCACCCCAGACCCATAGAGTGACCCCTAGAGTGACCCAGACCCCCCCAGGGCCCATAGGTGTCACCTAAACCCCCTCCAGGGCACCCTCCTTGTCACCTCCTCTCACCCCCCGTGTCCCTCTTGTCCCCCCATGTCCCTCTCCATGTCCCCCTTGTCACCCCCTGTTACCCCCCGTGTCCCCTCTCCCCCCACGTCCCCCTCTCCCCCACATCCCCCTATTCCTCATGTCCCCTAATCCCCCCCATGTCCTCCATGTCCCCCCAGGTCCCCTAATCCCTTCCATGTCTCCTAATCCCCTCCATGTCCCCTAATCCCCCCCCATGTCCCTCTCTCCCCACCATCTCCCCCTGTCCCCTCTCTGTCCCCCTCTCCCCCCCACGTCCCTCTCTCCCTCCATGTCCCTCTCCCTGTCCCCTGCCCCCTCCACGTCCCCCTAATCCCCCCCAAGTCCCCTAATCCCTTCCATGTCCCCTAATCCCCTCCATATCCCCCTATCTCCCCCATGTCCCCTATCTCCCCCATGTCCCCCTGTCCCCTCCATGTCCCCCACATCCCCCTGTCCCCCCATGGCCCTCCATGTCCCCTCTCCCCCCGTATCCCCCTGTCCCCTCCATGTCCCCCTGTCCCCTCCATGTCCCCCTGTCCCCTCCATGTCCCCCATGTCCCCCATGTCCCCTCTCCCCCCATGTCCCCCTATCCTCCATGTCTCTCATGTCCCCCTATCCCTCCTCTCCCCTCCATGTCCTCTCTCCCCCACGTCCCCCTCTCCCCCATGTCCCCCGTGTCCCCTCTTACCCCCATGTCCCTTGTCCCCCCACGTCCCCTCTCCCACCATGTCTCCTCTCCTCCCCTCTCTCCTCTCCTCCCCTCTCCCCCCATGTCCCCCTCTCCCCCCATGTCCCCCTATCCCCCATGTCCCCCTGTCCCCTCCATGTCTCCCTGTCCCCTCCATGTCTCCCATGTCCCCCCATCCCTCCTCTCCCCTCTCTGTCCCCCCCTCTCCCCTCCACGTCCCCCTCTCCCCTCCACATCCCCCTCTCCTCCCCATGTCCCCTAATCCCCCCCATGTCCCCTAATCCCCTCCCATGTCCCCTCCCTCCCCCCCGTCCCTTGTCCCTGACGTTGTTGTCTCTGCAGCAGAAGAAGCGAAAGGCTCAGCCCCAGGATGCCCGCGGGGGCGGCAAGAAGTACAAGGAGTTCAAGTTCTGAGTGTCCCCAACTGTTGTCCCCAAGTGTCCCTTCAGTCCCCTCCTGTCCCCTCCGCGGGGCGGGTGACACCCCCAGCCTGGCCTCATGTCCCCTCCCAGCAGCCTCAGGGGGTCGTGATTCGGCTCTTGGGGACAACAGGAGGTCCCTGTCCTCGTCCCCAACTCTGTCCCTCGTCCCCAACTCTATCCCTCGTCCCCAACCCTGTCCCTTGTCCCCAACCCTGTCCCTTGTTCTCCCCTTTTGTAAATAAAAGGTGATGCTCCCTCCAGCCTCGTCTTCTGCTTTGTGTCCCCAGTGTCCCCAGGATGTGTCCCTGTGGCCCCAGGGCCTGTCCCCAGTGTCCCCAATGTCCCTATGGTGTGTCCCCAGTACCACCAGCATCCCAGGGCCTGTCCCCAGTGTCCCCAATGTCCCTATGGTGTGTCCCCAGTACCACCAGCATCCCAGGGCCTGTCCCCAGTGTCCCCAATGTCCCTATGGTGTGTCCCCAGTACCACCAGCATCCCAGGGCCAGGTCCCCAGTGTCCCCAGGCTCTGTCCCCATGTCCCCAGTGTCCCCAGGATGTGTCCCTGTGGCCCTAGGGCCTGTCCCAAGTGTCCCCAATGTCCCTATGGTGTGTCCCCAGTGCCACCAGCATCTCAGGACCACATCCCCAGTGTCCCCAGGACCTGTCCTCATGTCCCCAGGCTCTGTCCCCAGGTCCCCAGTGTCCCCAGGATGTGTCCCCATGTCCCCAGGTTCTGTCCCCATGTCTCAGTGTCCCCAATCCATCTCCCAGTGCCACCAGCATCCCCAGGCCTAGGTCTCCATAGCCCCGAGGGGGCGTGGCCTCCGAGCCCTTCCCACCAATGAAGAGGGGGGCGTGGCCTCAGACTCCACCAACCCATGGGAAGCGAGTGGGCGTGGCCTCTGAGCCCCGTGGTGTGGGGGGCGTGGCCTAAGCTCTCCTGCAACCCCTGTGGACTGACTGAGGGGGGTGTGGCCTCTGCCTTTCCACAACCGAAGGGGCGTGGCCTGAGCTCTCCAGCAGCCCATGGGGGATGAGGGGGCGTGGCCTACAGTCTAGGGGCGGGAGGGGGCGTGGCCTCAGGGCTGCCTCAAGGGGGTGGGAGGGGCCATGAAGGGGCTGAGAGGGGGAGGAGGGACTATGGGGGGAGGAGGGGGGCAAGAGTGGGGGTCTCTATGGGTCATGGGGGGTCATGGAGGGGATGGGGGGGCTTGATGGGTCCTGGGGGGTCTCTATGGGCCTTGGGGGTGGTCCTGGGACCGCCTACCCCGCCCCCCACCCCTTGGGTGCCAATAAAATGAATGGGGGAGCCTGGAGTCACGTGATATGTCGGAGGGGGGAGGGGCTGGTGGGGGGAGGGGGGATTTGGGGGCCCCTCCCCCTCCTCGAACCTGTCTCCCTAACCCCATCCCCTCCTCAAGCCCCTCCCCTTCTTCCCTAAGACACTCCCACTCTCTTCCCCTCCTCAAGCCCCTCCCACTCCCCTCTCCCTGCCCCTCCCTCTCCCTAAGCCCCTCCCCCTCCTGCCTTCCCCTTTACCTCCAAGCCCCTCCCCCTCCTCCACCCCCTCCCTCCCCCTCCAAGCCCCTCCCCCTCCCTCTCCCTAAGCCCCTCCCCCTCCTGCCTTCCCCTTTATCTCCCAGCCCCTCCCCCTCCTCCAACCCTTCCTCTCCCCTCCCCCTCCCCTCCTCCTCCCTAAGCCCCTCCCCCTCCTTCCCTTTTATCTCCAGGCCCCTCCCCCTCCTTCCCACCCTTCCCTTCCCCCCTAAGCCCCTCCCCTCCTGCCTTCTCCATTTATCTCCAAGCCCCTCCCCCTCCCTCCCCTACCCCCTCCCTTCTCCTTAACCCCTCCCCATCCCCATCTCCCCTTTATCCTCAAGCCCCTCCCCCTCCTCCAACCCCTCCCCCTCCCCTCCTTAAACCCCTCCCCCTTTCCCCTTTACCTCCAAGCCCCTCCCCTCCCCCAACCCCTCCCTCTCCCTCCCCATCCCTTTCCCCTCCCTAAGCCCCTCCCCCTCCTCCACTCCCCTCCCTCCCCTTCCCCTCTCCCTCTCTTAACCCCTCACCTATCCTTAATCCCCTCCCCCATCCTTTTATCCTCAAGCCCCTCCCCCTCCCTCCCCCTTCCCCTCCATCCCCCTCCCCCTCCCCTCCCCAACCCCTCCCTCTCCCTAAGCTCCTCCCCTCCTGCCTTCCCCTTTATTTCAAAGCCCCTCCCCCTCCTCCAAGCCCCTCCCTCCCCCTCCCCTCTCCCTAAGCCCCTCCCCCTCCTCCCCATCCCTTTATCTCCACCCCCCTCCCCTTCCCCCAAGCCCCTCCCCCTCCTCAGCCCCTCCCCCTTTCTCCATCCATCCATCCACCCTCGGGCTTTCCCACACACTCTCCCCCCCTCCCAAATCCCTTTTTTTTTTCCATCCCTCATTTATTTCTATTTATTTATTTATTTATTTATTTATTTACCTCTTCCCCTTCCCCCCTTCCCCCTCCCCATGGCCTCATCTCAGGGCTGAGCCTGACCCCCCCAACCCCCCCAAAGCCTTTTGGGGGTGTCCACACACACACACCCCCCCCCCTCCCCCCCCATTTTCCCCCCCACCCCCCATCATGGCGTTCACCTTCGCCGCCTTCTGCTACATGCTGACCCTGGTGCTCTGCGCCTCCCTCATCTTCTTCGTCATCTGGCATGTGAGGGGGGGAGGGGGCGACACCCCC
>JAUMJK010002451.1:0-15686 GCA_033558105.1 Coccyzus lansbergi
CCTCAGTCAGGCCCCGCCCCTTTCCCCACAAGCCACGCCCCTTCCCGCACGCACTGACGCTGGTTTGGTTGGTGCGTGTGTGGGAGTTGCGAGGGGGAGATGCTGTAACCGGCCCCTCCCTCCTCCCCCCTACCCAGAGGGCTTTTCCAGCCCCTGGGCCTGGTGTCCGGCTCGGGGAGGAAAAAAAGGAGAGCGACAGGCAGTCTGCTCTGCCGCCGCGACCCGTCCTGCCCCGGGAAGCGGCAGCCACCGCTTCCTTCCTCCTCTCCCTTCCTCCTCTCCCTTCCGCGGGGCCACAACAGTCCTTTGGCTCTTGGCTTCTGTCTATGCCAGGCTGAGCACCAGCCCGTTCCCTCTTTTCCCCCTGTTGTAGAGCTAGAACAGCCCTTTGGCTCTTGTCCATAACAGGGTGAGGACACCCCTCACCCTTCCTGCCCCCTTTTCCTCGCTCCTCATGGAGAGAGAACAGCCCTTTGCCTCCTGGCTTCTGTATATGCCAGGTTGAGGACCAGCCCATTGCCTCTTTCTACCCTGTCATAGAGCTAGAACAGCCCTTTGGCCCTTTGGCTCTTGTCCATAACAGGGTGAGGACACCCCTCACTCCTCCTGCCCCCTATTTCCTCACTCCCCATTCTCATGGAGAGAGAACAGCCCTTTGGCTCTTGAGGACTACCCAATTCCCTCTTTCTCCCCTCTCCTGGAGCTGGAACAGCCCTTTGACTCTTGGCTCTTGTCTGTGCTTTTGCCCCCAGTTCCCTCATTCCCCCTTCTCATGGAGAGAGAACAGCCCTTTGGCTCTCGGCTTCTGTTCATGCCAGGTTGAGGACACCCCTCACCTCCCTTGCCCCCTATTCCCTCATTCCCCCTCCTCATGGGCTCAGAACAGGCCTTTGCCTCTTGGCTTCTGTTCATGTGAGGGTGAGGACCACCCCATTCCCTCCTTCCCCTTCTCATGGGGTGAGAACAGCCCTTTGGCTCTCAGCTTCTGTCCATGGCAGGTTGAGGACCCTCTATTCCCTCCTTCCCCCTCTCGTGGGCTCAGAACAGCCCTTTGCCTCTTGGCCTGTTGTCCATGCCAGAGTGAGGACACCCCTCACCTCCCTTGCCCCCTATTCCCTCATTCCCCCTTCTCATGGGGCAAGAGCAGCCCTTTGGCTCTCAGCTTTTGTCCATGGCAGGTTGAGGACCCTCTATTCCCTCCTTCCCCCTCTCATGGGGTGAGAACAGCCCTTTGGCTCTTGGCTTCTGTCCATGCCAGGGTGAGGACACCCCTCACCTCCCTTGCCCCATAATCCCTCCTTCCCCCATCTCGTGAAGCTAGAATAGCCCTTTGACTCTTGACTCTTGTCCATGCCTGGCTGAGGACCAGCCCATTCCCTCTTTCTCCCCTGTCACAGAGCTGGAACAGCCCTTTGCCTCTTCTCCATGCCAGAGTGAGGACACCCCTCACCATTCCTGCCCCCCATTTCCTCACTCCCCTTTCTCATGGAGGGAGAACAGCCCTTTGGCTCTCAGCTTTTGTCCATGGCAGGTTGAGGACCCTCTATTCCCTCCTTCCTCCCTCTCATGGGGTGAGAACAGCCCTTTGGCTCTTGGCCTGTTGTCCATGCCAGATTGAGGACCACCCCATTCCCTCTTTCCCCCCTAGAACAGCCCTTTGGCTCTTGGAGCTAGAACAGCCCTTTGGCTCTTGGCCTGTTGTCCATGCCAGGATGAGGACACCCTTCACCTTCCTTGACCCCTAATCCCTCCTTCCCCCTTCTCTTGGGGTGAGAAGAGCCATTTGGCTCTTGGCTTCTGTCCATGCCAGGCTGAGGACACCCTTCACCTTCCTTGCGCCCTAATCCCTCCTTCCCCCCTCTAGTGGGGTGAGAACAGTCCTTTGGCTCTCAGCTTTTGTCCATGGCAGGTTGAGGACCCTCTATTCCCTCCTTCCCCCTCTCATGGGGTGAGAACAGCCCTTTGCCTCTTGGCTTCTGTTCATGCCAGGCTGGGGACCCCCTGCTCCCTCATTCTCCCCTCCCTTAACTCTTTCCTTGCCACTCTCCGCTGCCAGCACAGATGGCCCTGGGCTTAGAGAAGCTGGCAGGAGGTGAAGGGTTCCCATGGACATGTAGCCAAACCGCCTCTGCGCGAGGGGTCTCCTTGTCTTAATCCAATGGTCGATTTTGCTGGCCAGGGCTAATCCCCCAAATCTCGGTGCCTTCCTGTGCTTTTCCAACTTTTCACGGGTGGACTCGATGATCCAGTGGGTCCTTCCCAACTTTATGATTCTATGACCCCACATGCCTCGCAAAGGCAGTGCTGGTTCAGTGAGGGAGTGTTTGCAGACCCCGTTTTGTTTTTTTTTTTGCAGAGATGCCTCCTCAAGCGTGTGAACTGCTTACCTGGATTTT
This sequence comes from Coccyzus lansbergi, assembly GCA_033558105.1. Classification (NCBI taxonomy): domain Eukaryota; kingdom Metazoa; phylum Chordata; class Aves; order Cuculiformes; family Coccyzidae; genus Coccyzus; species Coccyzus lansbergi. The sequence goes on from JAUMJK010002451.1 coordinate 2,397, forward strand.
GCAATCGCGGCAGCTTTACTCATGAGTGTGGGGTGGGAAGGCTGCGGCGCACGTCAAACCGGTTTCTGCAGTCTGTGGGGTGAGAAAGCTGCCTCCTCCTTCTCCTCTGGCCAGTCCCACGCTTGGGAGGCTGCAGTTTGCCAGCCGTGGCGCAACAGGCGGTTTGGCTTCGCTGGCCCTTCCTTGCTGCACCTTGGATGGCTTCTTTCCCACGCCAGCAGCTTTTGGAGGATCCCTGCCTAAAGGAATTGCTCTGGGCACAGGGGGTTCCCTCCAGGAAAAAAACAGAGTACTGAGGGGACACCGGCGCACGCTCTCCTGGGTGGAAAACTGGTTGGCTGAAGGGCCCAGAGAGTGGTGGGAAATGAAGTTAACTCCAGCTGGAGGCCAGTGACAAGTGGTGTCCCCAGGGCTCAGTGCTGGGTCCAACCCTGGTCAATGTCTTCATCAACGACCTGGATGAAGGCATCGAGTGCTCCCTGAGCAAGTTTGCAGATGACACTAAGCTGGGTGGGAGTGTGGATCTGCTGGAGGGTCGGGAGGCTGCAAAGGGATCTGAAGAGGCTGGACCCATGGGCTGAGACCAATGGGATGAGGTTTAACAAGGCCAAATGGCGGATCCTGCACTTGGGGCACAACAACCCTGAGCAGCTCCAGACTGGGAGAAGTCTGGCTGGAAAGTGCCTGGAGGAGAAGGACCTGAGGGTGTTGGTCGACAGGGACTGACCATGAGGTGACAGTGGCCCAGGTGACCAAGAAGGCCAGTGGCATCTTGGCTTGGATCAGAAATGGTGTGACCAACAGATCCAGGGAGGTTCTTCTCCCTCTATACTCAGCACTGGTGAGACTGCTCCTGGAATCCTGTGTTGAGTTGTGGGCCCCTCAGCACAAGAAGGATGTTGAGGCTCTGGAGCTAGTCCAGAGAAGAGCAAGGAAGCTGGGGAAGGGGCTGGAGAAGAAGAGGAGTGTCTGAGAGAGCTGGGGGTGTTTCTCCTGGAGAAGAGGAGGCTGAGGGGAGACCTCATTGCTCTGTGTAACTCCCTGAGAGGAGGTTGTGGAGAGGAGGGAGCTGGGCTCTTCTCCCAGGGGACAGGACGAGAGGGAATTTACTAGCTAAGGGTTTTGGAAATCCTTCAATAAAGTGTATCCTTGCTTTATTAATTGAAAATACTCCTTTTAATACATTTGTGAAGAAGCGTAAGGCTTGGCAGAGCTGCTGAGGGCTGAAAATAAGGAGGCTCTGCCTAAACGTAAGGCAGCCACAAACTTTCCAAGAATAAAGACGGCAGCTTTTTCTTTGATGCTGGAAATTAATTTACGTGAGGTAGTAAATTATGTAGATTTTCACATGAAAGCCTCTCCAAATGAGCTGCTATGTGTTGTTCAGAGTGATGAGGGAACTTTTGCTGCTCCTTGTGGGATGCTCTGATTTTTTCGGTTTGGAAGCAGAGCGGAGTGTTTCGGTAGCTGTTTTTTTTTTGGTGTGTTTGGCTTCTTGAATCCTGTGTTCAGTTGTGGGCCCCTCAGCACAAGAAGGATGTTGAGGGTCTGGAGCAAGTCCAGAGAAGAGCCACAAGGCTGGTGAAGGGGCTGGAGAACAGGCCCTATGAGGAGCGGCTGAGAGAGCTGGGGGTGTTTAACCTAGAGAAGAGGAGGCTGAGAGGAGACCTCATTGCTCTCTACAACTCCCTGAAAGGAGGTTGTAGAGAGGAGGGAGCTGGGCTCTTCTCCCAAGGGACAGGGGACAGGACGAGAGGGAATGGCCTCAAGCTCCGCCAGGGGAGATTTAGGCTGGAGATTAGGAGGAAGTTTTTCACACAGAGGGTCATTGGGCATTGGAATAGGCTGCTCAGGGAGGGGGTTGATTCCCCTTCCCTGGAGGTGTTTAAGGCACAGGTAGACGAGGTGCTGAGGGACATGGTTTAGTGTTTGATAGGAATGTTTGGACTCGATGATCCGATGGGTCTCTTCCAACCTGGTTGTTCTATGATTCTATGAAAACTTTTATAGTGATTTTTTTTTTACAGTGTGTGTGTGTGTGTGTGTGATCCCGGACATGTTGGTAGCACAGTGCAAGGAATATGGGTTCCACATGGGGATGGCATTTCCTCCTGGGAAAAAGCTGAATTGGTTCAAATTTGGATTTTTAGAACTATAGGGGATATTTTTTCCCCTGTAGAACAGTTTTTTTTTAGCTTAAGGAAGATGTCATGAAGCGAATGGGTTCTGGATGCTTTGGTGTTTTAACTAGTTGGTTGCATTTTTAGTGGAATTCGTTGGAGTTTTCCAGTGTAAGTGGAGACTTCAGACAGTGATTTGATAGGAACGGTTGGACTCGATGATCCAGTGGGTCTCTTCCAACCTGGTGATTCTATGATTCTATTCAGAGTAAGGATTGTTTTGGAGAAAATCAGTTTTCATAGTGCATGAGCTATCGGTTGTTTTTTAGTGAAGACGAGAACGGGAAACGAAAAGGAGCAAAGGCAGAATTGCTTTCTGTAGGGTGAACCTCTGCGTTCGCCTGCCACACGATGCCAGGGATGCCGAGAGCTTCCCCGGACCCAGAAAGAGATTAAATTACATTTGAAATGGGTGAAATTAGAATCGTAGAATCATAGAATCACCAGGTTGGAAGAGACCCATCGGATCATCGAGTCCAACCATTCCTATCAAACACTAGATGGAACATTTCCCCTGTATTCTATATCTATTCTATATCTATTCTATATCTATTCTATATCTATTCTATCATATCTATATCTATTCCTTATTCTATATCATTCCTCGTTATCCCCAGGATAACGATCCTTATGTCCATGTCCATGGGTGACCTGGCCAGGGCTCTGGGCTCCTTCAAGCAGTCAGACCCCCAAACCAGGTGGAGGAGGAATCATAGAATCATAGAACAACCAGGTTGGAAGGGATCCATCAGATCATCGAGTCCAACCATTCCTATCAAGGATGTGGGCAAAGGATGATTCCTGCGAGAGGGAAGGGGCAAAGATCAGAAGGAGCAGGGGGAGTCTACCTGCTGCAGGCAGAGACTTTTCATTTTGCAGGTTTCCTCGCTGCTGGTAGGAGGGAGGGAGGGCTTGGACACAGGGGAGGATCCGCTCTGCCCTCGCTGCTCCCGTTGGCAGTTGCTGCGGACTCAAGGTTGCCTCCCCAAGCGCCTTTGGACTTTTGATAAGCTCAGCGTGTGGTGTCGTTTGCCGGTGAGTCCCAAGGACTCTTTCCCCATTTCTGTAAACAGGGAACGGAGCAGGCATCCTCTCCTAGAATAACGGCTCCGTGGGCCCCATGGAGCATCGTTGTGCAACATCCCTATCCCACTGAAGCGAGAAGCAGTCGCACAGAGGACACATCTGCACTCTGGGACGTGCACAGGGCAGCAGTGTTCATTTTGATAGGAATGGTTGGACTAGAAGATCCGATGGGTCCCTTCCAACCTGGTTGTTCTGTGATTCTATGATTTGCCCCCCTGGCTAAAAGGAAGGTGACATTGAGATGCAGCAAGAGAGGGAGAAAGTAATTAGTCTGAGTCTCCTTTGGGCAGGCCCTGTGGTTTGCTGAGCTGTGACTTGGGTTGGTTCCCTGCGGAGTCTGCAGGATTAATTTGGGTTATTTAACCCCACGCTGGGCTGCAAGTGAACACCGGCGAAGCTGCCACCTCCTTTAGCAAAGAATCATAGAATCATAGACTCACCAGGTTGGAAGAGACCCACCAAATCATCGAGTCCAACCATTCCTATCAAACACTAAACCATGTCCCTCAGCACCTCGTCCACCTGCACCTTAAACAACTCCAGGGAAGGCGAGTCAACCCCCTCCCTGAGCAGCCTCTGCCACTGCCCAATCACACTTTCTGTGAAGAATTTTTAGCTTATGTCGAGCCTGAACCTTCCCTGGTGGAGCTTGAGGCCATTCCCTCTTGTCCTGTTCCTTGGGAGAAGAGCCCAGCTCCCTCCTCTCCACAACCTCCTCTCAGGGAGTTGTAGAGAGCAATGAGGTCTCCTCTCAGCCTCCTCTTCTCCAGGATAAACACCCCCAGCTCTCTCAGACACTTCTCTTCTTCTCCGGCCCCTTCCCCAGCTTCGTTGCTCTTCTCTGGACTTGCTCTAGAGCCTCAACATCCTTCTTGTGCTGAGGGGCCCAGAACTGACCCTAGAATTTGAGCTGGAGATTCGGCTGCTGGGCTGATTCCCAGAGCTGTCCTCATAGAATCATAGAATCACCAGGTTGGAAGAGACCCATCGGGTCCTTCTTCTTTCCCCCAGGACGCAAGGAACCTTCTGTGTGGGACATGGGTTGGTGGTTGGTGGGAGCGGTTGGACTCGATGCTCCGGTGGGTCTCTTCCAACCTGATGACTCTATGATTCTGTGTGTAATGAGAGCACACGGGTTGTGGGTCTCCACATTTCTTTGGAAACGGCACAGGACCCACTGCAGGAGTATCAAGGAGAGGAAAAAAATACAGGAAGGTGAACTACAATGGAAGGGTTTTCTGATAGGAAATCCCAGACAAATAAATCCTTTTTTTCTTTTTTTTCCACAGGAAATCCAAACCACTTCCATAAAAGAGTGAAAGATACGGAGACACTTTTTTTTTTTTCCCAAGGGAAACGCCTTCCTGAAGAAGTTGATAACTGGGAGTGGATCTTTCCCCCCACCTTGCTTTGTGCTGGAGGACTAGCAGGATTTCTGCTGCCCTGGGAGGTGGTTGATTCCCCTTCCCTGGAGGTGTTTAAGGGACGGGTGGATGAGGTCTTGAGGGACTTGGTTTAGTGTTTGATAGGAATGGTTGGACTAGAAGATCCAATGGGTCTCTTCCAACCTGGTTCTTCTATGATTCTATGGTTCTATGATTCTGATGGGTTTGGGTTATGGGTCTCTAGGGCCAGGGAGGGAAGTCCCAGGCCGGTGGCTCAGAGGAAGAGAAAGGAAATTTTAAATCACTTCTCTAGGGGGAGGAGGGGGAATCCCAGGTCACTGGTGATAAAAAAAAAAAAAGATGTGGGAGGATGTCCTGCCTGCTTGGGGTATCTTCACCACCATCTCTGCTGACGGAAGAGGGGTTTTAACCCTGGAAAACCCCTTCAGCTTTCTAGCTACAGGCTTAAACCCGCTATGGTTTGAAGAGTGGGTGTCTCGACGCTCTCGGAAGCTGAAGTTGCTCTTTTTTATCCTTTCAGTCTGGGTTTGCATCGATTTGTTTGTGTTTGGTTTTCATTCAGTGGCGATTAGTGCTTGGCACCCCTGACCGGGGGTGTTTCGGGATGTTTTCCAGCTCTTCCGACCTTATCTCCGAGGACGGATAAAGCCGAGCGGTTGGGAACCCTGGGGGATTAGTTGCCGTATCACATTGCAGCTGCTCCAGGCTGTGTCTGTGTGAATCACTGATTTTCTGAAGAAAATACCCCAAAACAAGCTGCCGCCTCCTCCTCCTCTTGAGCCCCTCGCAATTCAGACATGGGTTATCTCCATTGAGAAATGAGCTTGGGCTGGGGGTGAATACATGTTTGGGGCTTTGGCTCCCCAGGGCTTTGACGTCACCTTCCCTGGAGGTGTTTAAGGGACGGGTGGACGAGGTGCTGAGGGACATGGTTTAGTGTTTGATGGGAATGGTTGGACTCAATGATCCGATGGGTCTCTTCCAACCTGGTTGTTCTATGATTCTATGATTCTATGAAGCTCTGTTTTCGCTGCAGGCAGCTGTTGGTGCGAAGGCTTCTGCACCAGGGAGGGAGATCTGGCTGTTTTCTTCTCATCATTGTCCCAGGGAGGGTCTAACTCGTGAATCCTTTCTTATGAGGAGCGACTGAGAGAGATGGAGGTGTTTAGGTGACCAAGAATGTCAATGGCATCTTGCCTTGGGTCAGACACGGTGTGAGCAGCAGGGCCAGGGAGGTTCTTCTCCCTCTGGACTCTGCACTGGTGAGACTGCTCCTGGAATCCTGTGTTGAGTTGTGGGCCCCTCAGCACAAGAAGGATGTTGAGGCTCTGGAGTGAGTCCAGAGAAGAGCAAGGAAGCTGGGGAAGGGGCTGGAGAAGAAGAGGAGCGTCTGAGAGAGCTGGGGGTGTTTATCCTGGAGAAGAGGAGGCTGAGGGGAGACCTTGTTGCTCTCTGCAACTACTCGATAGGAAGCTGTGGAGAGGAGGGAGCTGGGCTCTTCTCCCAAGGGACAGGGTAGAGGACGAGAGGGAATGGCCTCAAGCTCCACCAGGGGTGGTTCAGGCTGGACATTAGGATAAAATTCTTCTTGGAAAGGGTGATTGGGCAGTGTCAGAGGCTGCCCAGGGAGGGGGTTGACTCACTTTCCCCGGAGGTGTTTAAGGTGCAGGTAGACGAGGTGCTGAGGGACATGGGTTAGTGTTTGATAGGAATGGTTGGACTCAATGATCCGATGAGTCTTTTCCAACCTGGTGATTCCATGATTCTGCAAATTGGAGAGAGGGTGGATGACACCCTGCAGTGATGCTGGGACAGCCAAGAGACATGCTGGATGGCTTCAGCCTGTGCTTTCAAGAGACCTTAATTTCAACATCCGTCCCACCCGGAGGCTATTCCCACCTCTCTACTGCATCTGACTTCCCCTCAGGGCCCAGGCTGCACATTTGGTGACAGCGAGGGGCTGGTTTGGGGGGTGGGTGGGGACATGGCCAGGCGCCTCCGTCGAAACAGGATCTTGCTAACCACATCCTTGGCCGCAGCCGCCCTGCGTGCCAGATGGCTGCATCGCCTCGGCCTCCCAGCCTCCCTGCTGCTGTGTGGGCTGCGGATTTCGGGGAGGTGGGGGGACAGGACACAGGAGGACCCTGGCTGGGGTTGTGCGGCCGGAGCTGGGGATGCAGGCAGCTGGCACGCAGCCCATGCCGCTTGAGGCCAAGATCATAGAATCATAGAATCACCAGGTTGGAAGGGACCCATCGGATCTTCTAGTCCAACCATTCCTATCAAACACTAAACCATGTCCCTCAGCACCTCGTCCACCTGCACCTTAAACACCTCCAGGGAAAGGGAATCAACCACCTCCCTGGGCAGCCTATTCCAATGCCCAATGACCCTTTCTGTGAAAAACCTCCTCCTAATCTCCAGCCTAAATCTCCTCTGGCGGCCCTTGAGGCCATTCCCTCTCGTCCTGTCCCCTGTCCCTTGGGAGAAGAGCCCAGCTCCCTCCTCTCTACAACATCCTTTCAGGTACTTGTAGAGAGTAATGAGGTCTCTCCTCATCCTCCTCTTCTCCAGGATAAACACCCCCAGCTCTCTCAGCCGCTCCTCATGGGGTCTGTTCTCCAGCCCCTTCACCAGCCTTGTAGCTCTTCTCTGGACTCGCTCCAGAGCTTCAACATCCTTCTTGTGCTGAGGGGCCCACAACTCAACACAGGATTCAAGGAGCGGCCTCACCAGTGCTGAGTCCAGAGGGAGAATCACCTCCCTGGATCCGCTGCTCACACCATTTCTGATCCAAGCCAAGATGCCATTGGCCTTCTTGGCCACCTGGGCACACTGCTGCCTCATGGTCAGTCGGCTGTCGACCAACACCCCCAGGTCCCTCTCCTCCTGGCAGTTTTCCAGAGCTTCCTGGCGTCAAAGGCGGATTCGAACGCCTCCAGAAAAAAAAAACAAAAAACCAAAAACTCAATGGTCTGCGCAACCCACTGCAATTATTATTTGTACCACAAAGCTGCTTCCTGCCCTGAGCTGCTTTTATCTCATAATGTTTTCCTTTCCAGGTGGGGCCTTGGGCTCCCCGCTGCTCGGCCTCCGGGGCTGCCTCCTCCGCTGGCGGAGAGGCCACCTTTGTCTGCCAACCCGGCCGCCCTCCTCCTCCTCCTCCTCCTGCCAGAGCTATTTCGGGAAACGGCAGCTGAGCCCGAGGATTGTTAATTGTTCGTCAAGCCCCTTCCAGCCTGCTTAGGTCACACGCGGAGATTAGAGCCTCCCGTCACACCCTTTCCTCTGCCTCCTTCTCCCGTGTCCCCCCCTGACCCACTGGGGTTGGGGGCGAGGAGCCTTCTGTGGACAGATGGACGGACACGATGTGTGTCCCACTGTCTGGGAAGCTTGTCCCACCAAGGCAGTGGCTCCCACACTGTGTTGAGCTGTGGATCTTGTGGAGATGCCGAGCTCTGGGTCTCATGGAGATGACAGCTCTGGGTATTGTGGAGATGCCGAGCTCTGGGTATTGTGGAGATGCCAGCTCTGGGTATTGTGGAGATGCCAAGCTCTGGGTCTCGTGGAGATGCCAGTTCTGGTTATCATGGAGATGCTGAGCTGTGGGTATCATGGAGAAGCCGAGCTCTGCATCTCATGTTGATACCAAGCTCTGGGTCTCATGGAGAAGCCGAGCTCTGGGTCTCGTGGAGATGCCAGCTCTGGGTCTCGTGGAGATGCCGAGCTCTGGGTCTCGTGGAGAGGCCGAGTTCTGGGTATTGTGGAGATGCCAGCTCTGGGTCTCATGGAGATGCCAGTTCTGGTTATCATGGAGATGCTGAGCTGTGGGTATCATGGAGAAGCCGAGCTCTGCATCTCATGTTGATACCAAGCTCTGGGTCTCGTGGAGAAGCCGAGCTCTGGGTCTCGTGGAGATGCCGAGCTGTGGGTCTCATGGAGAAGCCAAGCTCTGGGTATTGTGGAGGTGCCAAGCTCTGGATATCGTGAAGATGCCGAGCTCTGGATATCATGAAGATGCTGAGCTCTGGGTCTCGTGGAGATGCCGAGCTCTGGGTCTCGTGGAGAAGCCGAGCTCTGGGTCTCGTGGAGAAGCCGAGCTCTGGGTCTCGTGGAGAAGCCGAGCTCTGGGTCTCGTGGAGAAGCTGAGCTCTGGGTGTCGTGGAGATGCCAGCTCTGGGTGTCGTGGAGAAGCCGAGCTCTGGGTGTCGTGGAGATATCTCTGGATATCGTGAAGATGTGGAGCTGTCAGTATTGTGAAGATGCTGAGCTCAGGATATCGTGGAGATGCCAATTCTGGGTCTCGTGGAGGTGCCAAGCTCTGTGTGTCATGGAGATGCTGAGCTCTAAGTATCGTGGAGATGCCAGCTCTGAGTATCTGGGTATCATGGAGAAGCTGAGCTGTGGGTATCACACGGATCCCCTGCTCGGAGGGGACGCGGAGGAGGGTCACCCAGCAGTGGGAACAAGCTCCCCGGTTCAGGCAGGCGCCCAGGGCAGGCAGACAGGCAGACAACAAAGCCACCCCAGGCGCTGACCTCAGAAGCTGCCATGTGACTCTGCCTCAGACTTCCTGAAGCATGACATCAGCCTGGGAGGGAGAGGCAGGGCTGACACCAAAATACTGCCTGGCTTAAACCAGCTGCCCATGGGAAAGCCATCCTGCTCCCTTCTCTACAACTACCTGAAGGGAGGTTGTGGAGAGGAGGGAGCTGGGCTCTTCTCCCAAGGGACAGGGGACAGGACGAGAGGGAATGGCCTCAAGCTCCACCAGGGGAGATTTAGGCTGGAGATTAGGAGGAAGTTCTTCACACAGAGGATGATTGGGCATTGGAACAGGCTGCCCAGGGAGGGGGTTGATTCCCCTTCCCTGGAGGTGTTTAAGGGACGGGTGGATGAGGTCCTGAGGGACATGGTTTAGTGTTTGATAGGAATGGTTGGACTCGATGATCCGATGGGTCCCTTCCTTCTCTGGGTTCTATGATTCTATGAAACTGGTGGGAATGGGCAGTAGCTGCTCCACAGTGTGTGCCTCTTGCTCTCCAAGTCCCCTCTCTGAGCGCTAATTAATAGGGATGAGGGACTGCTCGGTCCCCATCCCCATCAGACTTATCCTGGAGGTGTTTCACCTTCCCTGGAGGTGTTTAAGACATGGGTAGATGAGGTCCTGAGGGACATGGTTTAGTGTTTGATGGGAATGGTTGGACTCGATGATCCGATGGGTCTCATCCAACCTGGTTGTTCTATGATTCTATGACTGGTAGGTAACCAAAACCTGGCGATGGGAGAGAAACCGAGCCTCATGCCATCGAGGTGAGGTGGCGAGTGGCAGAACAGGTCGGTCCACTCAGATCCAGGCAGCTTTACTCAGCAGAGCTCTCGCTCCGTGTCTCCACTACCCCCATTCGGCTTTTCCCAGCCAGTGGGTGGCTTTGCCTCCGTGTCCCAAGCTGAGATCGTCAAACCTGGCTTCATCCTTCTAACCAGGGTTCTCTCTGCTGCCCAAATCCAGCAAAAGGCAGTCCCGGAGAGATGCCTGGTGCCGCAGGAGCCGTTTTTGCAGGGACACAACCACTTGTGCCGCCGAGGGGGCACGACCAGTGGGTAGACGTCCCGGCTGCGGGCGAGGAGGAGCCCCAAACATCTGAGCCCAGACCTGCCCTGGCTGGTTAGACTGACCCGAGGGCTTAGGCCAGGGTGTTGCCTGCCCTCTGAGGCGCGAGGAGCAGGTCGGGCTGGTCGGGAAAGCTCTTGGTTCCCACCACCTGTCCTCGCGTCCCTCCAGCCTCCCACGCCAGGCGTGGGGAGACAGCCCCGCTCGGCACCGGCTGGTTCCGCAGGTGTCTTGGCTGCTCCGGTTGAGTCGTTGAAGATGGAGCACGGACAGTTTGGACAAGGGGAGGTGGACATTTCGAGACGTCAGGCGTGATGTTGTTTTCAACATCCCAAGAGCAGCATTTTCATAGAATCATAGAATCACCAGGTTGGAAAAGACCCATCAGATCCTTGAGTCTTAGAATCATAGAATCACCAGGTTGGAAAAGACCCATCAGATCATTGAGTCTTAGAATCAGAGAATCACCAGGTTGGAAAAGACCCATCAGATCATTGAGTCTTAGAATCATAGAATCACCAGGTTGGAAAAGACCCATCAGATCCTTGAGTCTTAGAATCATAGAATCACCAGGTTGGAAAAGACCCATCAAATCATTGAGTCTTAGAATCATAGAATCACCAGGTTGGTAAAGACCCATCAGATCATTGAGTCTTAGAATCAGAGAATCACCAGGTTGGAAAAGACCCATCAGATCATTGAGTCTTAGAATCAGAGAATCACCAGGTTGGTAAAGACCCATCAGATCCTTGAGTCTTAGAATCAGAGAATCACCAGGTTGGTAAAGACCCATCAGATCCTTGAGTCTTAGAATCATAGAACAACCAGGTTGGAAAAGACCCATCAGATCATTGAGTCTTAGAATCAGAGAATCACCAGGTTGGAAAAGACCCATCAGATCATTGAGTCTTAGAATCATAGAACAATCAGGTTGGAAAAGACCCATCAGATCATTGAGTCTTAGAATCAGAGAATCACCAGGTTGGAAAAGACCCATCAAATCATTGAGTCTTAGAATCATAGAATCATAGAATCACCAGGTTGGAAAAGACCCATCAGATCACTGAACTTCCTTCAAGGTGGTGGCTTGGACCCTGTGCCCCCCCCCAGCTGGCCCTGCCACAGCCGTTGAGAGCCATGTCAGAGCAAGGTTTCAGTTCCCCAAGGGAAAAGTCCAAGCTGTCACGGTCCCCAGCACCACCAGCCACGCTGCCTGTTGGTCGGAACAGATCAACGTGGGGGGCAGTGAAGCTGGGGTGCTAGGAAACCTGGAGAGCTGCAGATCCTGGGGTGCCGTGGATCTTGGGGTGCTGTGAAACCCGGGATGCTGCAGATCCTAGGGTGCTGTAGATCTTGGGATGCTGTGAAACCTGGGATGCTGCAGACCCTGAGGTGCTGTAGATCTTGAGATGCTGTGAAACTTGGGGTGCCATAGATCTTGAGATGCTGCCAGGGATGGGATGCTATAAATCCTGGGGTGATGCAGATCTTGGGATGCTGCAGGGATGGGATGCTATAAATCCTGGGGTGATGCAGATCTTGGGGTGCTGCAGGGATGGGATGCTATAAATCCTGGGGTGATGCAGATCTTGGGGTGCTGCAGACCCTGGGGTGCTGCAGGGATGGGATGCTATAAATCCTGTGATACTACTGATCTTAGGGTTCTGCAGGTATGGGACGCAATAAACCCTGGGGATGCTATAAATCCTGGGGTGATGCAGATCTTGGGATGCTGCAGGGATGGGATGCTATAAATCCTGGGGTGATGCAGATCTTGGGGTGCTGCAGGGATGGGATGCTATAAATCCTGGGGTGATGCAGATCTTGGGGTGCTGCAGACCCTGGGGTGCTGCAGGGATGGGATGCTATAAATCCTGTGATACTACTGATCTTAGGGTTCTGCAGGTATGGGACGCAATAAACCCTGGGGATGCTATAAATCCTGGGGTGATGCAGATCTTGGGGTGCTGCAGGGATGGGATGCTACAAATCCTGGGGTGCTGTGAAGCCTGAGGTGCTGCAGGTATGGGATGCTACAAATCCTGGGATGCTGTAGATCTTGGGATGCTGCAGGGATAGGGATGCTATAAATCCCGGGATGCTGTTGATCTTGGGATGCTGTGAAACCCAGGGTGCTGAAGATCCTGGGGTGCTGCAGGGATGGGATGCTATAAATCCTGGGATGTTGTAGATCCTGGGGTGCTGCAGATCCTGGGGTGCTGTAGATCTTGGGGTGCTGTGAAACCTGGGATGCTGAAGACCCTAGGGTGCTGCAGGCATGGGACGCTATAAATCCTAGGGTGCTGTAGATCTTGGGATGCTGTGAAACCTGGGATGCTATAAATCCTGGGATGCTGCAGATCCTGGAATGCTGCAGATCCTGGGGTGCTGTGAAACCTGGGATGCTGCAGTTATGGGATGCTACAAATCCTGGGGTGCTGTAGATCCTGGGATGCTGCACTTATGGGATACTATAAATCCTGGGGTGCTACAGATCTTGGGATGTTGCGGGTATGGGATGCTATAAATCCTGGGGTGCTGTAGATCTTGGGGTGCTGCAGACCCTGGGGTGCTGCAGACCCTGGGGTGCTGCAGGGATGGGATGCTGCAGGTATGGGATGCTATAAATCCTGGGATGTTGTAGATCTTGGGATGCTGCAGTTATGGAATGCTATAAATCCTGGGGTGCTGTAGATCTTGGGGTGCCGTGAAACCTGGAATGCTGCAGATCCTGAGGTGCTGCAGGGCTGGGATGCTATAGATCCTGCGGTGCTGTGAAACCTGGGGTGCTGCAGCCCTTGGGTGCTGCTCATCCCTGGGATGCTGCCTCGGGTGGGCCCCACCGCCTCGGGGGGCCGCCGCCGCCGTTGCCCCTTTAAGGCCTCTCTCCGCGGGGCTCGCTTTCGAACCGGCTGCCCCTCGTCGCCATTGGCCGGCTCGGGCGCGCGGGGCGCGGGCGGCGGTTGGAGCGGCGGGCGGCGCGCGCTGATTGGCGCGCGCGGGG
>JAUMJK010002452.1:0-11534 GCA_033558105.1 Coccyzus lansbergi
ACCGAGTCGACCTCCTCGACTCGACTCGACTCGACCGAGTCGACCTCCTCGACTCGACTCGACTCGACTCGACCGAGTCGACCTCCTCGACTCGACTCGACTCGACTCGACCGAGTCGACCTCCTCGTCTCGAATCGACTCGACTCGACCGAGTCGACCTCCTCGACTCGACTCGACTCGACTCGACGGAGTCGACCTCCTCGACTCGACTCGACTCGACCTCCTCGTCTCGACTCGATTCGACCGAGTCGACCTCCTCGACTCGACCTCCTCGACTCGACTCGACTCGACTCGACCGAGTTGACCTCCTCGACTCGACTCGACTCGACTCGACCGAGTCGACCTCCTCGACTCGACTCGACTCGACTCGACCGAGTCGACCTCCTCGACTCGACTCGACTCGACCGAGTCGACCTCCTCGACTCGACTCGACTAGACTCGACCGAGTCGACCTCCTCGACTCGACTCGACTCGACCGAGTCGACCTCCTCGACTCGACTCGACTCGACTCGACCGAGTCGACCTCCTCGACTCGACTCGACTCGACCGAGTCGACCTCCTCGACTCGACTCGACTCGACTCGACCGAGTCGACCTCCTCGACTCGACTCGACTCGACCGAGTCGACCTCCTCGACTCGACTCGACCGAGTCGACCTCCTCGACTCGACTCGACTCGACTCGACCGAGTCGACCTCCTCGACTCGACTCGACTCGACCGAGTCGACCTCCTCGACTCGACTCGACTCGACCGAGTCGACCTCCTCGACTCGACTCGACTCGACTCGACCGAGTCGACCTCCTCGACTCGACTCGACTCGACTCGACCGAGTCGACCTCCTCGACTCGACTCGACTCGACTCGACTCGACCGAGTCGACCTCCTCGACTCGACTCGACTCGACTCGACCGAGTCGACCTCCTCGACTCGACTCGACTCGACTCGACCGAGTCGACCTCCTCGACTCGACTCGACTCGACTCGACTCGACCGAGTCGACCTCCTCGACTCGACTCGACTCGACTCGACCGAGTCGACCTCCTCGACTCGACTCGACTCGACTCGACCGAGTCGACCTCCTCGACTCGACTCGACTCGACTCGACCGAGTCGACCTCCTCGACTCGACTCGACTCGACCGAGTCGACCTCCTCGACTCGACTCGACTCGACTCGACTCGACCGAGTCGACCTCCTCGACTCGACTCGACTCGAATCGACTCGACCGAGTCGACCTCCTCGACTCGACTCGAACGAGTCGACCTCCTCGACTCGAATCGACTCGACTCGACCGAGTCGACCTCCTCGACTCGACTCGACTCGACTCGACCGAGTCGACCTCCTCGACTCGACTCGACTCGACCGAGTCGACCTCCTCGACTCGACTCGACTCGACTCGACCGAGTCGACCTCCTCGACTCGACTCGACTCGACTCGACCGAGTCGACCTCCTCGACTCGACTCGACTCGACTCGACCGAGTCGACCTCCTCGACTCGACTCGACTCGACTCGACCGAGTCGACCTCCTCGACTCGACTCGACTCGACTCGACCGAGTCGACCTCCTCGACTCGACTCGACTCGACCGAGTCGACCTCCTCGACTCGACTCGACTCGACCGAGTCGACCTCCTCGACTCGACTCGACTCGACTCGACCGAGTCGACCTCCTCGACTCGACTCGACTCGACTCGACCGAGTCGACCTCCTCGACTCGACTCGACTCGACTCGACTCGACCGAGTCGACCTCCTCGACTCGACTCGACTCGACTCGACCGAGTCGACCTCCTCGACTCGACTCGACTCGACTCGACCGAGTCGACCTCCTCGACTCGACTCGACTCGACCGAGTCGACCTCCTCGACTCGACTCGACCGACTCGACCTCCTCGACTCGACTCGACTCGACCGAGTCGACCTCCTCGACTCGACTCGACTCGACTCGACCGAGTCGACCTCCTCGACTCGACTCGACTCGACTCGACCGAGTCGACCTCCTCGACTCGACTCGACTCGACTCGACTCGACCGAGTCGACCTCCTCGACTCGACTCGACTCGACTCGACCGAGTCGACCTCCTCGACTCGACTCGACTCGAATCGACTCGACCGAGTCGACCTCCTCGACTCGACTCGACCGAGTCGACCTCCTCGACTCGAATCGACTCGACTCGACCGAGTCGACCTCCTCGACTCGACTCGACTCGACTCGACCGAGTCGACCTCCTCGACTCGACTCGACTCGACCGACTCGACCTCCTCGACTCGACTCGACTCGACCGAGTCGACCTCCTCGACTCGACTCGACTCGACCGACTCGACCTCCTCGACTCGACTCGACTCGACTCGACCGAGTCGACCTCCTCGACTCGACTCGACTCGACTCGACCGAGTCGACCTCCTCGACTCGACTCGACTCGACTCGACCGAGTCGACCTCCTCGACTCGACTCGACTCGACCGACTCGACCTCCTCGACTCGACTCGACTCGACCGAGTCGACCTCCTCGACTCGACTCGACTCGACCGAGTCGACCTCCTCGACTCGACTCGACTCGACTCGACCGAGTCGACCTCCTCGACTCGACTCGACTCGACCGAGTCGACCTCCTCGACTCGACTCGACTCGACTCGACCGAGTCGACCTCCTCGACTCGACTCGACTCGACCGAGTCGACCTCCTCGACTCGACTCGACCGAGTCGACCGAGTCGACCTCCTCGACTCGACTCGACCTCCTCGACTCGACTCGACTCGACTCGACCGAGTCGACCTCCTCGACTCGACTCGACTCGACTCGACCGAGTCGACCTCCTCGACTCGACTCGACTCGACTCGACCGAGTCGACCTCCTCGACTCGACTCGACTCGACCGAGTCGACCTCCTCGACTCGACTCGACTAGACTCGACCGAGTCGACCTCCTCGACTCGACTCGACTCGACCGAGTCGACCTCCTCGACTCGACTCGACTCGACTCGACCGAGTCGACCTCCTCGACTCGACTCGACTCGACCGAGTCGACCTCCTCGACTCGACTCGACTCGACTCGACCGAGTCGACCTCCTCGACTCGACTCGACTCGACTCGACCGAGTCGACCTCCTCGACTCGACTCGACTCGACCGAGTCGACCTCCTCGACTCGACTCGACCGAGTCGACCACCTCGACTCGACTCGACTCGACTCGACCGAGTCGACCTCCTCGACTCGACTCGACTCGACCGAGTCGACCTCCTCGACTCGACTCGACTCGACCGAGTCGACCTCCTCGACTCGACTCGACTCGACTCGACCGAGTCGACCTCCTCGACTCGACTCGACTCGACTCGACCGAGTCGACCTCCTCGACTCGACTCGACTCGACTCGACTCGACCGAGTCGACCTCCTCGACTCGACTCGACTCGACTCGACCGAGTCGACCTCCTCGACTCGACTCGACTCGACTCGACCGAGTCGACCTCCTCGACTCGACTCGACTCGACTCGACCGAGTCGACCTCCTCGACTCGACTCGACTCGACTCGACCGAGTCGACCTCCTCGACTCGACTCGACTCGACCGAGTCGACCTCCTCTACTCGACTCGACTCGACTCGACTCGACCGAGTCGACCTCCTCGACTCGACTCGACTCGACTCGACTCGACCGAGTCGACCTCCTCGACTCGACTCGAACGAGTCGACCTCCTCGACTCGACTCGACTCGACTCGACCGAGTCGACCTCCTCGACTCGACTCGACTCGACTCGACCGAGTCGACCTCCTCGACTCGACTCGACTCGACTCGACCGAGTCGACCTCCTCGACTCGACTCGACTCGACTCGACCGAGTCGACCTCCTCGACTCGACTCGACTCGACCGAGTCGACCTCCTCGACTCGACTCGACTCGACCGAGTCGACCTCCTCGACTCGACTCGACTCGACTCGACCGAGTCGACCTCCTCGACTCGACTCGACTCGACTCGACCGAGTCGACCTCCTCGACTCGACTCGACTCGACTCGACCGAGTCGACCTCCTCGACTCGACTCGACTCGACCGAGTCGACCTCCTCGACTCGACTCGACTCGACTCGACCGAGTCGACCTCCTCGACTCGACTCGACTCGACTCGACCGAGTCGACCTCCTCGACTCGACTCGACTCGACTCGACCGAGTCGACCTCCTCGACTCGACTCGACTCGACTCGACCGAGTCGACCTCCTCGACTCGACTCGACCGAGTCGACCTCCTCGACTCGACTCGACTCGACTCGACCGAGTCGACCTCCTCGACTCGACTCGACTCGACCGAGTCGACCTCCTCGACTCGACTCGACTCGACTCGACCGAGTCGACCTCCTCGACTCGACTCGACTCGACTCGACTCGACCGAGTCGACCTCCTCGACTCGACTCGACTCGACTCGACCGAGTCGACCTCCTCGACTCGACTCGACTCGACTCGACCGAGTCGACCTCCTCTACTCGACTCGACTCGACCGAGTCGACCTCCTCGACTCGACTCGACTCGAATCGACTCGACCGAGTCGACCTCCTCGACTCGACTCGACCGAGTCGACCTCCTCGACTCGACTCGACTCGACTCGACCGAGTCGACCTCCTCGACTCGACTCGACTCGACTCGACCGAGTCGACCTCCTCGACTCGACTCGACTCGACCGAGTCGACCTCCTCGACTCGACTCGACCGAGTCGACCTCCTCGACTCGACTCGACTCGACCGAGTCGACCTCCTCGACTCGACTCGACTCGACTCGACCGAGTCGACCTCCTCGACTCGACTCGACTCGACCGAGTCGACCTCCTCGACTCGACTCGACCGAGTCGACCTCCTCGACTCGACTCGACTCGACTCGACCGAGTCGACCTCCTCGACTCGACTCGACTCGACTCGACCGAGTCGACCTCCTCGACTCGACTCGACTCGACTCGACCGAGTCGACCTCCTCGACTCGACTCGACTCGACCGAGTCGACCTCCTCGACTCGACTCGACTCGACTCGACCGAGTCGACCTCCTCGACTCGACTCGACTCGACTCGACCGAGTCGACCTCCTCGACTCGACTCGACTCGACTCGACCGAGTCGACCTCCTCGACTCGACTCGACCGAGTCGACCTCCTCGACTCGACTCGACTCGACTCGACCGAGTCGACCTCCTCGACTCGACTCGACTCGACCGAGTCGACCTCCTCGACTCGACTCGACTCGACCGAGTCGACCTCCTCGACTCGACTCGACTCGACTCGACCGAGTCGACCTCCTCGACTCGACTCGACTCGACTCGACCGAGTCGACCTCCTCGACTCGACTCGACTCGACCGAGTCGACCTCCTCTACTCGACTCGACTCGACTCGACTCGACCGAGTCGACCTCCTCGACTCGACTCGACTCGAATCGACTCGACCGAGTCGACCTCCTCGACTCGACTCGAACGAGTCGACCTCCTCGACTCGAATCGACTCGACTCGACCGAGTCGACCTCCTCGACTCGACTCGACTCGACTCGACCGAGTCGACCTCCTCGACTCGACTCGACTCGACCGACGTCGACCTCCTCGACTCGACTCGACTCGACCGAGTCGACCTCCTCGACTCGACTCGACTCGACTCGACCGAGTCGACCTCCTCGACTCGACTCGACTCGACTCGACCGAGTCGACCTCCTCGACTCGACTCGACTCGACTCGACCGAGTCGACCTCCTCGACTCGACTCGACTCGACTCGACCGAGTCGACCTCCTCGACTCGACTCGACTCGACTCGACCGAGTCGACTTCCTCGACTCGACTCGACCGAGTCGACCTCCTCGACTCGACTCGACTCGACTCGACCGAGTCGACCTCCTCGACTCGACTCGACTCGACCGAGTCGACCTCCTCGACTCGACTCGACTCGACTCGACCGAGTCGACCTCCTCGACTCGACTCGACTCGACTCGACCGAGTCGACCTCCTCGACTCGACTCGACTCGACCGAGTCGACCTCCTCGACTCGACTCGACCGAGTCGACCTCCTCGACTCGACTCGACTCGACTCGACCGAGTCGACCTCCTCGACTCGACTCGACTCGACCGAGTCGACCTCCTCGACTCGACTCGACTCGACTCGACCGAGTCGACCTCCTCGACTCGACTCGACTCGACTCGACCGAGTCGACCTCCTCGACTCGACTCGACTCGACTCGACCGAGTCGACCTCCTCGACTCGACTCGACTCGACTCGACCGAGTCGACCTCCTCGACTCGACTCGACTCGACTCGACCGAGTCGACCTCCTCGACTCGACTCGACTCGACCGAGTCGACCTCTCTCGACTCGACTCGACTCGACTCGACCGAGTCGACCTCCTCGACTCGACTCGACTCGAATCGACTCGACCGAGTCGACCTCCTCGACTCGACTCGAACGAGTCGACCTCCTCGACTCGAATCGACTCGACTCGACCGAGTCGACCTCCTCGACTCGACTCGACTCGACTCGACCGAGTCGACCTCCTCGACTCGACTCGACTCGACCGACTCGACCTCCTCGACTCGACTCGACTCGACCGAGTCGACCTCCTCGACTCGACTCGACTCGACCGAGTCGACCTCCTCGACTCGACTCGACTCGACTCGACCGAGTCGACCTCCTCGACTCGACTCGACTCGACTCGACCGAGTCGACCTCCTCGACTCGACTCGACTCGACCGAGTCGACCTCCTCGACTCGACACGACTCGACTCGACCGAGTCGACCTCCTCGACTCGACTCGACTCGACCGAGTCGACCTCCTCGACTCGACTCGACCGAGTCGACCTCCTCGACTCGACTCGACTCGACTCGACCGAGTCGACCTCCTCGACTCGACTCGACTCGACCGAGTCGACCTCCTCGACTCGACTCGACTCGACCGAGTCGACCTCCTCGACTCGACTCCGACTCGACTCGACCGAGTCGACCTCCTCGACTCGACTGACTCGACTCGACCGAGTCGACCTCCTCGACTCGACTCGACTCGACTCGACTCGACCGAGTCGACCTCCTCGACTCGACTCGACTCGACTCGACCGAGTCGACCTCCTCGACTCGACTCGACTCGACTCGACCGAGTCGACCTCCTCGACTCGACTCGACTCGACTCGACCGAGTCGACCTCCTCGACTCGACTCGACTCGACTCGACCGAGTCGACCTCCTCGACTCGACTCGACTCGACCGAGTCGACCTCCTCTACTCGACTCGACTCGACTCGACTCGACCGAGTCGACCTCCTCGACTCGACTCGACTCGAATCGACTCGACCGAGTCGACCTCCTCGACTCGACTCGAACGAGTCGACCTCCTCGACTCGAATCGACTCGACTCGACCGAGTCGACCTCCTCGACTCGACTCGACTCGACTCGACCGAGTCGACCTCCTCGACTCGACTCGACTCGACCGAGTCGACCTCCTCGACTCGACTCGACTCGACTCGACCGAGTCGACCTCCTCGACTCGACTCG
This sequence comes from Coccyzus lansbergi, assembly GCA_033558105.1. Lineage (NCBI taxonomy): Eukaryota > Metazoa > Chordata > Aves > Cuculiformes > Coccyzidae > Coccyzus > Coccyzus lansbergi. The sequence continues at coordinate 7,479 of JAUMJK010002452.1, forward strand.
ACTCGACTCGACCGAGTCGACCTCCTCGACTCGACTCGACTCGACTCGACCGAGTCGACCTCCTCGACTCGACTCGACTCGACTCGACCGAGTCGACCTCCTCGACTCGACTCGACTCGACCGAGTCGACCTCCTCTACTCGACTCGACTCGACTCGACTCGACCGAGTCGACCTCCTCGACTCGACTCGACTCGACTCGACCGAGTCGACCTCCTCGACTCGACTCGAACGAGTCGACCTCCTCGACTCGAATCGACTCGACTCGACCGAGTCGACCTCCTCGACTCGACTCGACTCGACTCGACCGAGTCGACCTCCTCGACTCGACTCGACTCGACCTCCTCGACTCGACTCGACTCGACTCGACCAAGTCGACCTCCTCGACTCGACTCGACTCGACTCGACCGAGTCGACCTCCTCGACTCGACTCGACTCGACCGAGTCGACCTCCTCGACTCGACTCGACTCGACTCGACCGAGTCGACCTCCTCGACTCGACTCGACTCGACTCGACCGAGTCGACCTCCTCGACACGACTCGACTCGACCGAGTCGACCTCCTCGACTCGACTCGACCGAGTCGAACTCCTCGACTCGACTCGACCGAGTCGACTGAGTCGACCTCCTCGACTCGACTCGACTCGACCTCCTCGACTCGACTCGACTCGACCGAGTCGACCTCCTCCACTCGACTCGAATCCACTCGACCGAGTCGATCTCCTCGACTCGACTCGACCCGACTCGACCGAGTCGACCTCCTCGACTCGACTCGACTCGACTCGACTCGACCGAGTCGACCTCCTCGACTCGACTCGACTCGACTCGACCGAGTCGCCCTCCTCGACTCGACTCGACTCGACCGAGTCGACCTCCTCGACTCGACTCGACTCGACCCGACCGAGTCGACCTCCTCGACTCGACTCGACTCTACCGAGTCGACCTCCTCGACTCGACTCGACCGAGTCTACCTCCTCGACTCGACTCGACTCGACCGAGTCTACCTACTCGACTCGACTCGACTCGACCGAGTCGACCTCCTCGACTCGACTCGACTCGACCGAGTTGACCTCCTCGACTCGACTCGACTCGACCGAGTCGACCTCCTCGACTCGACTCTACTCGACTGAGTCGACCTCGTCGACTCGACTCGACTCGACTCGACCGAGTCGACCTCCTCGACTCGACTCGACTCGACTCGACCGAGTCGACCTCCTCGACTCGACTCGACTCGACCGAGTCGACCTCCTCGACTCGACTCGACCGAGTCGACCTCCTCGACTCGACTCGACTCGACTCGACCGAGTCGACCTCCTCGACTCGACTCGACTCGACTCGACCGAGTCGACCTCCTCGACTCGACTCGACTCGACTCGACCGAGTCGACCTCCTCGACTCGACTCGACTCGACCTCCTCGACTCGACTCGACTCGACTCGACCAAGTCGACCTCCTCGACTCGACTCGACTCGACCGAGTCAACCTCCTCGACTCGACTCGACCGAGTCGACCTCCTCGACTCGACTAGACTCGACTCGACCGAGTCGACCTCCTCGACTCGACTCGACTCGACTCGACAGAGTCGACCTCCTCGTCTCGACTCGATTCGACCGAGTCGACCTCCTCGACTCGACTCGACCGAGTCGACCGAGTCGACCTCCTCGACTCGACTCGACCTCCTCGACTCGACTCGACTCGACTCGACCGAGTTGACCTCCTCGACTCGACTCGACTCGACTCGACCGAGTCGACCTCCTCGACTCGACTCGACTCGACCGAGTCGACCTCCTCGACTCGACTCGACTAGACTCGACCGAGTCGACCTCCACGACTCGACTCGACTCGACCGAGTCGACCTCCTCGACTCGACTCGACTCGACTCGACCGAGTCGACCTCCTCGACTCGACTCGACTCGACCTAGTCGACCTCCTCGACTCGACTCGACTCGACTCGACCGAGTCGACCTCCTCGACTCGACTCGACTCGACTCGACCGAGTCGACCTCCTCGACTCGACTCGACTCGACCGAGTCGACCTCCTCGACTCGACTCGACCGAGTCGACCTCCTCGACTCGACTCGACTCGACTCGACCGAGTCGACCTCCTCGACACGACTCGACTCGACCGAGTCGACCTCCTCGACTCGACTCGACTCGACCGAGTCGACCTCCTCGACTCGACTCGACTCGACTCGACCGAGTCGACCTCCTCGACTCGACTCGACTCAACTCGACCGAGTCGACCTCCTCGACTCGACTCGACTCGACTCGACTCGACCGAGTCGACCTCCTCGACTCGACTCGACTCGACTCGACCGAGTCGACCTCCTCGACTCGACTCGACTCGACTCGACCGAGTCGACCTCCTCGACTCGACTCGACTCGACTCGACCGAGTCGACCTCCTCGACTCGACTCGACTCGACTCGACCGAGTCGACCTCCTCGACTCGACTCGACTCGACCGAGTCGACCTCCTCTACTCGACTCGACTCGACTCGACTCGACCGAGTCGACCTCCTCGACTCGACTCGACTCGAATCGACTCGACCGAGTCGACCTCCTCGACTCGACTCGAACGAGTCGACCTCCTCGACTCGAATCGACTCGACTCGACCGAGTCGACCTCCTCGACTCGACTCGACTCGACTCGACCGAGTCGACCTCCTCGACTCGACTCGACTCGACCGAGTCGACCTCCTCGACTCGACTCGACTCGACTCGACCGAGTCGACCTCCTCGACTCGACTCGACTCGACTCGACCGAGTCGACCTCCTCGACTCGACTCGACTCGACTCGACCGAGTCGACCTCCTCGACTCGACTCGACTCGACTCGACCGAGTCGACCTCCTCGACTCGACTCGACTCGACTCGACCGAGTCGACCTCCTCGACTCGACTCGACTCGACCGAGTCGACCTCCTCGACTCGACTCGACTCGACCGAGTCGACCTCCTCGACTCGACTCGACTCGACTCGACCGAGTCGACCTCCTCGACTCGACTCGACTCGACTCGACCGAGTCGACCTCCTCGACTCGACTCGACTCGACTCGACTCGACCGAGTCGACCTCCTCGACTCGACTCGACTCGACTCGACCGAGTCGACCTCCTCGACTCGACTCGACTCGACTCGACCGAGTCGACCTCCTCGACTCGACTCGACTCGACCGAGTCGACCTCCTCGACTCGACTCGACCGAGTCGACCTCCTCGACTCGACTCGACTCGACCGAGTCGACCTCCTCGACTCGACTCGACTCGACTCGACCGAGTCGACCTCCTCGACTCGACTCGACTCGACTCGACCGAGTCGACCTCCTCGACTCGACTCGACTCGACTCGACTCGACCGAGTCGACTCCTCGACTCGACTACTCGACTCGACCGAGTCGACCTCCTCGACTCGACTCGACTCGATCGACTCGACCGAGTCGACCTCCTCGACTCGACTCGAACGAGTCGACCTCCTCGACTCGACTCGACTCGACTCGACCGAGTCGACCTCCTCGACTCGACTCGACTCGACTCGACCGAGTCGACCTCCTCGACTCGACTCGACTCGACTCGACCGAGTCGACCTCCTCGACTCGACTCGACTCGACCGACTCGACCTCCTCGACTCGACTCGACTCGACCGAGTCGACCTCCTCGACTCGACTCGACTCGACCGACTCGACCTCCTCGACTCGACTCGACTCGACTCGACCGAGTCGACCTCCTCGACTCGACTCGACTCGACTCGACCGAGTCGACCTCCTCGACTCGACTCGACTCGACTCGACCGAGTCGACCTCCCTCGACTCGACTCGACTCGACTCGACCGAGTCGACCTCCTCGACTCGACTCGACTCGACTCGACACGACCGAGTCGACCTCCTCGACTCGACTCGACTCGACCGAGTCGACCTCCTCTACTCGACTCGACTCGACTCGACTCGACCGAGTCGACCTCCTCGACTCGACTCGACTCGAATCGACTGACCGAGTCGACCTCCCTCGACTCGACTCGAACGAGTCGACCTCCTCGACTCGAATCGACTCGACTCGAACCGAGTCGACC
>JAUMJK010002453.1:0-21828 GCA_033558105.1 Coccyzus lansbergi
GGGGACAAGCCCAGCAGAGTCCCCGCCCCTCAATAAAGTGCCAGATCCTTTTGCTGAACCCCCAAAATTCCATGGGGAAGGCCAAGTGAAGGGAGTTTCCACCCCCTGAAAATAAAATTGGGGTGTGTCCAAGGAAGAAGGGGGCGCCGGGAGGAGGGGGGGAGGCCATCAAATGCTCCCCCCACCTCCTTTTCAGTCTCATTCACAGTGTTTGCCGGGAGAGCCGGAATGTGGAGGGTCCGGAGTGGGGGGTTTAGGGTCAGGGAGGGGGATCCCCACTCCTAGGGTCCTTTCCCTGCTTTCTCCTCCCTTCCCATTTTCCCTTCCCTTTCCCCTTTTTCCCTTTTCCCCTTTCCTCTCCTATTTTCCCTTCCCCTTTTCCTACCCTTCCCCATTCTCTCCCCTCTCTTCCCTTCCCATTTTCTATTTCCCCCTTCTGACCCCTTTCCCTTCCCAACTTTCCATTAATTCCTCCTTCCTTCCCTATTTCCAATTTCCCTCTTCCCCATTTTCTATTTTCTCCCTTCCTTCCCTTCCAACTTTCCATTTCCCCCTTCCCTTCCTCTCCCTGTTTTCCCTTCCCCGTTTCCCATTTCCCCCTTCCCATTCCCTCCCCTCTTTTCCCCTTCCCCTTTTTCCCTTTCCATCACCCTGACGGGTCCTCAGCCCATGCTGGAATTCCTCGGGAAAACCAGTTTGTTACTGGGAGAACTGAGCCGGCTCCCCCGAGGGGCTTTGGGAAGCAGCTTCAGCAGAGGCTGAAGACGGAGGGAGCCTGAGCTCGGTACTTCTCATGGAAATTCCTCAGGATGGGGACGAGGTTGTGGAACTGGGGGCGGAAGGAGGCGTCCGCTTCCCAGCAATTCTTCATCAGGCGGTAGATCTTGGGGAGGGAAGCATCATGGAATGGGAGCCAGCGATTCCCGGGGCTTTCCCCACTCCCCCCTTGCCCTATTTTCCATTTCCCTCCCCTATCCCTTCCCCTTCCCTCTTTTCCCTTCCCCGTTCCCCACCTTCCCCACCTCCCTCCCCTATTCTCCATTTCCCATTCCTCTTCCCGATTTCTCATTTCCCCTTCTCTATTTCCCCTTCTCCTCTTTCCGGATTCCCCTTCCCCTTTCCCACCCTCATCCCATTCCCTTCCCCATTTCCCATTTCCTGGTTCCCCTTCCCATTTCTCTCCCCATTTCCCATCCCATCCCATTCCTTTTCCCATATCCCCTTTCTCCTTCTCTCCCCATTTCCCATCCCATTCCCTTCCCCATTTCCCATTCCCCTATTTCCCCTTTCAAATCCAATTTTCCCACCTCCCTTCCCATTTCCCTTTCCTGTTTCCTGACCTCTGCGGGACAGTCCCTGGGGCTGGGCAGCCTCCTCCCCCTCTCCAGCAGCTCCAGCAGCCTCAGCACCGTCATCTGCCCCTGGGTCGCTCCCGATCAGCTCCAGGAACTTCTGCGCAACACGGAGACGCCCCCCAACCCACATCAGCCGACCTCCTCCACCACTGCCGGCACCCGGCGAATGCCAGCGATGCCACCACCGGTGCCCAACTCACCACGGGCGGGCTCTGAGCCGCATCGCAGCGCGTCAGCAGCTCATAAAGCGTCACCCCAAAGGACCAAACGTCCGAGGCGTAGTAGAACTTGCACTCCTTGAGGCACTCGACCGCGTACCTGCAGGGAGAGCGGAGTCACCAGGGTGGGAAGGACCCATCGGATCATGGAGTCCAACCAGCCCCATCAATCACTGACCCGTGGCCCAACACCTCGTCCACCCAGCCCTTCAACCCTCCAGGGAAGGTTCCAGAGCCTCAACATCCTTCTTGGAGAGAGGAACCCACGACTGACGCCAGGATTCGAGGTTTGGTCTCACCAGAGGGACAAGAACCTCCCTGGCTCCTTTAGGAACTTCTAAGATGCTTCTCAAACCCCCAGGAACCATCTAGAGCCTCCTGAGACCCTTCAGGGCCTTCTAAGCCCTGCTGGCCACGCATGGCTGCTCCAAGCCAAGATGCCCTTGGCCTTCTTGGCCACCTGGTTGGCTCCTCTTCAACACCCCCCCCAGCTCCAGCTCCTTCTCCTCCAGGCCCTTTCCAGCCAGACTTCTCCTCAGCTGGAACTGCTCAGGGCTGTTGTGCCCCAAGTTCCTGCTCCAACCTCATCCTCTTGCTCTCAGCCATGGATCCAAGCAGCTCAGATCCCTCCGGAGAACTGTTCAATACCAAGATTGGCCCCACTGAGTGTGATCGGATCAATTAGGCACCAAGATTGGCCCCACTGAGCACGATCAGATCAATTAGGCACCATGATTGGTCCCATTAAGTGTGATCAGATCAATTAGGCACCATGACTGGTCCCATTAAGTGTGGTTGGAGCAATTAGGCACCAAGATTAGCTCGCTGAGTGTGATAGGATCAATTAGGCATCAAGCTTGGCCCCACTGAGTGTGATTGGAGCAATTAGGCACCAAGATTAGCCACGTTGAGCATGATCAGATCAATTAGGCACCAAGATTAGCCCCGTTGAGCATGATCAGATCAATTAGGCACCATGATTGGTCCCATTAAGCATGATCAGATCAATTAGGCACCATGATTGGTCCCATTAAGCATGATCAGATCAATTAGGCACCATGATTGGTCCCATTAGGATGGAGCTTGGAGCAATTAGGCACCAGATTGGCCCTGTCAAGTGTGATCAGATCAATTAGACCCCAAGCTTGTCCCCGTTGAGCACCGCGGGCTCCATTGCACTCACCAGAAGACGGGGCTGTCCCCGTCCTCGCGCACGCGGTAGTAGTCGCTGCCCTCGGGACGGCCTTGGCGAGGCCGAAGTCTCCGATCTTCACCACGTGCTCCGTCTCCAGGAGGACGTTGCGGGCGGCCAAGTCGCGGGTGGGATGAAGTGCAGGGAGTGCAGATAGGCCATGCCCTGGGGGGGACCCACCGCCCCGGGGGGAGCGTTAGGGGGTTTTGGGGGCATCTGAGGGGAGTTTTAGGCCTTTTTTGAGGGGAAAGAGGAGATTTGGAGGGGACAAGAAGAGATTTTGAGGGGACAAGAGGAGATTTGAGGAGTGAAAGAGGAGATTTTGAGGGAAGAAGAGATCTGAGGGGAAAAGAGGAGATTTGAGGGGGAAGAGGAGATTTGGAGGGGAAAGAGGAGACCTGAGGTGACAAGAGGAGATTTTGAGGGGGAAAGAGGAGATTTTGAGGGGGAAAGAGGAGATTTTGAAGGGAAGAAGAGGAGATTTTGAAGGGGAAAAAGGAGATTTTGAGGGAAGAAGAGGAGACTTTGAGGGGGAAAGAGGAGATTTGAGGGAACAAGAGGAGATTTTGACGAGAAAGAGGAGATTTGAGGGGAGAAGAGATCTGAGGTGACAAGAGGAGACTTTGAGGGGAGAAGAGGAGACTTGAGGGGAGAAGAGGAGACTTTGAGGGGGAAAGAGGAGACTTTGAGGGGGAAAGAGGAGACTTTGAGGGGGAAAGAGGAGACTTTGAGGGGGAAAGAGGAGATTTGAGGGGGAAAGAGGAGATTTGAGGGGAGGAGATTTGAGGGGGAAAGAGGAGTTTTTGAGGGGAGAAGAGGAGATTTTGAGGGGAGAAGAGGAGATTTTGAGGGGGGAAAGAGGAGATTTTGAGGGGGAAAGAGGAGATTTTGAGGGGGAAAGAGGAGATTTTGAAGGGGAAAGAGGAGATTTTGAAGGGGAAAGAGGAGATTTTGAAGGGGAAAGAGGAGATTTTGAAGGGGAAAGAGGAGATTTTGAAGGGGAAAGAGGAGATTTTGAAGGGGAAAGAGGAGATTTTGAAGGGGAAAGAGGAGATTTTGAAGGGGAAAGAGGAGATTTTGAAGGGGAAAGAGGAGATTTTGAAGGGGAAAGAGGAGATTTTGAAGGGGAAAGAGGAGATTTTGAAGGGGAAAGAGGAGATTTTGAAGGGGAAAGAGGAGATTCTGAGGGGGAAAGAGGAGATTCTGAGGGGGAAAGAGGAGATTCTGAGGGGGAAAGAGGAGATTCTGAGGGGGAAAGAGGAGATTCTGAGGGGGAAAGAGGAGATTCTGAGGGGGAAAGAGGAGATTCTGAGGGGGAAAGAGGAGATTCTGAGGGGGAAAGAGGAGATTTTGAGGGGATAAGAGGAGATTCTGAGGGGGAAAGAGGAGATTTTGAGGGGGAAAGAGGTGATTTTGAGGGGAGAAGAGGAGATTTTGAGGGGAGAAGAGGAGATTTTGAGGGGAGAAGAGGAGATTTTGAGGGGAGAAGAGGAGATTTTGAGGGGAGAAGAGGAGATTAGAGAGGAAAGAGGAGTGTTTTTCAGGGGAATAGGGACCTTTTGGGTGGGAGAGAGGTGGGTTTTGAGGGTCTCGGGGTGGGTTTGGGGGATCTAGGGATATGTTTGGGGGGGATAGGGGGTTTTTGGAGTGTTTGGGGGCGCACCTCGCAGATCTGCTGAGCAAAGAGCAGGATGTGAGCCAGGCTGAGCGGGTGCTTGGGCAAGAAATCCCTCAGGCTGCCCAGAGGAACAAACTCCATGATGAGCTGAACCACCTCGTCGCCTGCGCGAGGACGAGGAGGAGTAGAAGGGAGGATGATGGAGGAAGAAAGGGAAGGACAAAAGAGGCAGTTGGGACTTCTCCGGAGCTGCCCTGGAGCTCCCCAGATCCTCTGGAACCCCTCGATCTTCTCAGATTCTCCCTCAATCTCCCCAAAGCCTCCTGATCCTCCTAGTTTCCCACTGATCTCCTTCGATCCCTCTGAGCTCTTTGGAGCTCCTGGATCTCCCCAGATCCTCTGGAGCCCCTTGATCCTCTGAGATTCCCCCTTGATCTCCTTGGAGCTCCCGATTCTCCTTGGATTTTCCCTTGATCTCCTTGGATTCCTCCTTGATTTCCCTGGATCCCTCGCAGCTCCTCAGAGCTCCTGGAGCTCCCCAGATCCTCTGGAGTCCTGTGATCCTCTCAGATTCCCCTCGATCTCCTTGGATTTCCCCTCAATCTCCTTGGGTTTCCCCTTGATCACCTTGGAGCTCCTGGATGTCTCCAAAGCCCTTGATCTCCTTGAATTTCCCCTTGATCTCCGCAAAGCTCTGATCTCCTTGGATTCCCCCTTGATCTCCTTGTATTCCTCTGAGCTTCTTGGAGTTTCCATATCTCTCCAGAGCCTCTGGAGCCCCTCGGTCCTCTCAGACCCCCCTCGATCTCCTTGGGTTTCCCCTTGATCACCTTGGAGCTCCTGGATGTCCCCAAAGCCCTCGTTCCCCTTGGATTCCCCTTGATCCCCTTGGATTCCCCTGAGCTCCCTGGATCCCTCTGAGCTCCTTGGAGCTCCTGGATGTCCCCAAAGCCCTTGATCTCCTTGAATTTCCCCTTGATCTCCGCAAAGCTCTGATCTCCATGAATTTCCCCTTGACCTCCGCAAAGCTCTGACCTCCTTGGATTCCCCCTTGATCTCCTTGGATCCCTCTAAGCTCCATGGAGCTTCTGGATCTCTCCTGAGCCTCTGGAGCCCCTTGACCAACTTGGTTTCCCCTGACCTCCTGGATCCCTCTGAGCTCCTCGGAGCTCCTGGATGTCCCCAAAGCCCCCGATCCCCTCGGATCCCCCCGGCTCTGTCCCCCAGGCCCCTCACCCTGCTGGCTGCAGCAACCCTTGTACTTGACGATGTTGCGGTGATAAAGGGTCTTGAGGATGTCGATCTCCCGGCGCCAGCCGGCACGGAGCTGGGCGCTGCCGCCTCCCTTCAGCACCTTCACTGCCACCATCTCGCCGGTGCCGTCGTTCCCCGGGTCGTAGCAGCACAGGCTGACCTTCCCGAAGTGGCCCTGGCCAGGAAAAAGGCTGCAGCCCAACCGCAAGAGGCAGATCCCAGCTCCTCTGTGCCGGGAAGGAGCTGAGACGGCAGAGAAATCGAAGGGAAAATGGAAATTGGAAGGAGGGAAGGAAGGAAGGAAGGAAGGAAGGAGGGAAGGAAGGAGGGAAGGAAGGAAGGAGGGAAGGAAGGAAGGAGGGAAGGAAGGAAGGAGGGAAGGAAGGAGGGAGGGAAGGAAGGAGGGAAGGAGGGAAGGAGGGAAGGAGGGAAGGAGGGAAGGAGGGAAGGAGGGAAGGAGGGAAGGAGGGAAGGAGGGAAGGAGGGAAGGAGGGAAGGAAGGAAGGAAGGAAGGAAGGAAGGAAGGAAGGAAGGAAGGAAGGAAGGAAGGAAGGAAGGAAGGAAGGAGAGAGAAAGGAAGGAGAAAGGAAAGAGGAGAAAGGAAGGAGGAGGAAGGAAGGAGGAGGAAGGAAGGAGGAGAAAAAAAGGAAGGAGGAGAAAAGAAGGAGGGAGGAAGGAATGGAAGAGGAAGAAGAGGGATGAGGGAGGAAGGTGGAGCTGTTGTAGGTTCCCCAGGGGCCGTGCTCACCTCCCCCAGCTCACGGATCTTTTTCAGGTAACGCTTCTGGAAGACGGTCGGGTCGGACACTGGGAACTCCGGCTGCACCGCACTGACATCCACCAGGGCTGCAAATGGCAGCCCAGTAACTCCTCTGCCCCCTCTTCCTTCCCCCTTTTTCCCCTTCCTCTTTCCTCCCTTTTCCCCCTCCTCTTTCCCCCTTTCCTCCTCCTCCTCCTTTGCTGTTTTTCCCCCTCCCCTTCTCTCTTTTCCCCCCTCCTCTTCTCCCCTTTCCTCCTCCTCCTCCTTCCCTGTTTTTCCCCCTCCTCTTCTCCCTTTTCCCCTTCCTCCTTCCCCCACTTTCCCCCTCCTCTTCCCCCTTTTCCCCTTCCTCTTCCCTCCATTCCCCCCTCTTCTTCCCCCTTCCTCTTCCCCCTTTCCCCCTTCCTCTTCCCCCTTTCCCCCTTCCTCTTCCCCCCTTCCCCTCCTTCCCCCTTTTCCCTTTCCTCTTCCCCCTTTTCCCCCCTTCCTCTTTCCCCCATTTTTCCTTTTCCAAACCATTTTTAATCCTTTTTTAAACCCTTTTTTCCCCCATTTTAAACCTATTTTCCCCCTTTTTAACCCCTTTCCCCGCCCCAGCCCAGCTTAAAAGCATCTCCCCCTCCGCCCCCACTGGATCCCTGATTCCCGCTGGATCTCCACTAGATCCCTGGGATCTTACTGTGTGGCTGGAGCTGCGTGAGGTCCCTGAGGATGGTTCGGAAGGAGGGTCTCTCTCCGGGCGGGTAGGAGAGGCACCGCGACACCAGGGCCGCCAGCTCCCGGCACGAGGGCTCCGGCAGCCGGTGCCGCTTCTCGTAGAAACGTTCCTTCTGGGAAGGGGAAAGCAGCTCCAGCACAGGGAGGGGAAGGATCCATCCCAGAGCAGGGACAGAGCAGGGAAGGAGCCATCCTGGAGTAAGGATGGAGCAGGGATGGATCCATCCCAGAATGGGGATGGAGCAGGGATGGGGACAGAGCAGGGATGGATCCATCCCGGAGCAGGGAAGGATCCAACCCAGAATGAGGACAGAGCAGGGAAGGATCCATCCTGGAGAAGGAATGGAGCAGGGAAGGAGTAGGAATGAATCTATCTTGGAGCAGGGATGGAGCAGGACTAGATCCATCGCTGAATGGGGATGGAGTAGGGACAGAGCAGGGATGGCTCCATCCTGGAATGGGGACGGAGACGGGACAGAGAGGGGCTAGATCCATCTAGGAATGGGGATCCATCCCAGAGGGGGGTCAGAGCAGGGATGGCTCAGGGATGGCTCCATCCTGGAGTGGGACTGAATCCACCCGAGAACGGGATCAGATCGGGGCAGATTTCCCCCTGGAACAGGATGGAAGCAGGACTAGATCCATCCTGGCATGGAGCAGGGCCGGATCCACCCCACTGGGGACGATGCGAGGAGCGAATCCATCCCTGGGGTGGGGATGGAGCGGGATCAGATCCACCCCGGAGCGGGACAGGGTTGGGATAAGGCCGGTCACCTCGGAGGGCGTTCGCTGGCTCAGTGGGACGTCAGCGTCGAAGCAGATCTCCAGCAGGGAGGTGCCGAAGCTCCACTTATCCGCCGCCGGGCTCAGGCTCCCCACATCCCGGATGCATTCCGGAGCGATCCAGGGGATCCGATCCACGCGCTCTGGGGGAGAGAGAGAATGAGGGGAGGGAGGACACAGCCAGGGAGCCCACGGACACGGAGCTGGAGCCATGGCTGGAGGGCAGGAAGGATCTAGAGAGGGATGAGGATCCATGGCTGGAGGGCAGGAAGGATCCAGAGAGGGATTAGGATCCATGGCTGGAGGGCAGGAAGGAGCTAGAGAGGGATCAGGATCCATGGCTGGAGGGCAGGAAGGATCTAGAGAGGGATCAGGCCAGGCTGGATCCATGGCTGGAGGGCAGGATCCCAACCACAGAAGAGCCACCGTGGGATCACGTCCATTTTTTGACACCAAACCCACTGAATCCGCTGTCCCTCCCACCCCAAATCCCATATAATTCCTAAAATTATGCTCTGAAAGGCAGGGAAGAAAAAGCCCCAGGACTTTGAGCCCCCAAGGCAGTTTGTGGAGCCGAGAGAGATCCCACACCTTCCCGAGAGAGAACCGTGAAGCTGACTCCGGGATCGCTGAGCTTGACGAAAGGTGTAGATCCTTCTTCCAAGCCTTTCCTGGCCAGTAGGATGTTCTTGGCGCACACGTTGCCGTGAACGAGGTTCTTATCCTCCTACGGGAACAAGGGATTGAGGAAATCTTGGAGCAACTCCAGCTCACGGATCCAGCTTGGCCTGATCTCAAACTTTCCCAGCTCCCAGGGTCCCAAACTGAAGCCACAGAGCCAGGATCACCATCCTCGGTGCTCTCCCAACCTTGGAAGTTCACGGACGCCATCCCAGTTCCTCCAAGGACGAGGTTGGGGAAGCACAAGGAGGGCAAATCAACCCTCAAACCCTCCTTTATCCCAAGAGAAATGGGTCAGATCCTTCCCAGCAAGACTCTGGGTCAAAAGGGACTCGGAACGGGCTCCACATCCAGGAAAATCCCAGCTCCCAATCCCATTACCAGGTAGCTCAAGGCGCTGGCCAACTGCTTGGCCACCGTGATCTTCCAGCCGACGCTGATCCGGCCTTTCTCCTTGCGGAGCAGCACGTCCAGAGGTCCGTGTTCCACAAACTCCTCCACCATGATGTCTGGGGAAGAAGACGGAGCCGGTTTTCCTTCCCCCGCGGCTCCGAGGGAGTCGGGAAGGGCCAAGGGGAAAGAGCTGGGGAAGCGGGAAGGGTGGTGGGAAGGGCCTGGCACTCACTCTCAGAGCCTCGGACGCAGACTCCGTGCACGAAAGCCAAGTGGACGTGGGACACTTGGCTCATCAAGCTGGCTGTCTCGAAGAAGGCCTGCGGCAAAAAAAAAAAAAGCTGGATCACAGAGCCTGGAAGACCAGGAGAGCCACTTGGAGTCATCTTTCCCGAGAGGAAGCTCACCAGAGCGATGTCGCGGTGACTGGGATCCAAGACTTTGAGGACCACGTGCATCTCCCGGCTGTTGTTGTTGGGTTCGGTGGAGAAATACTCGGCCTCCTCGTCGGCTCCGGAGGCTCCGCAGACGCTCAAGACGCCGTCGTAGATGTTGGTGCGGGTGCCGTGGCCCAGGTGGGCTCGCTGGGGATAAAGACGGGAATCGGATTCCCTGGGATGAGCCGTGGAGGTGGAATCCTCCACCTTCACCCTTTTTGATAGGAATGGTTGGGCTCCATGATCCGATGGGTCTCTCCCAACCTGGTTGTTGTATGATTCTATGATTCTGTGCAAGCAGCCGTCCACGGGATGGAGGAACCACCTCCTGCTGGTCCCAAGGGACATTCCCTCTGGACCAGCTTGGGAAGGAGCCAGCGGACCATGGAGTCCAACCGTCCCCATCAATCACTGACCTGTGTCCCTCAGCACCTCGGCCACCCGGCCCTTCAACCCCTCCAGGGAAGGTTCCAGAGCCTCAACATCCTCCTGGTGGGGAGGAACCCATGACTGACCTCAGGATTCGAGGGCTCAGAGGGAGAAGAACCTCCCTGGCTCCTTTAGGAGCTTCTAGGACCCTTCTCGCACCCCCAGGAACCCTCTAGAGCCTCCTGGGACCCTTTAGGGTCTTCTAGGCCCTGCTGGCCACACCATGGCTGCTCCAAGCCAAGTTGCCCTTGGCCTTCTTGGCCTTCTTGGCCACTTGGTTGGCTCCTCTTCACCCAACTCCCTCAGGTCCTTCTCCTCCAGGCCCTTTCCAGCCAGACTTCTCCTGGGCTGGAGCTGCTCAGGGTTGTTGGGACCCAACTTCCTGCTCCAACCTCATCCTCTTGCTCTCAGCCCATGGATCCAAGCAGCTCAGATCCCTCTGGAGAACTGTTCGATACCAAGATTGGCCCCACTGAGCATGATCAGATCAATTAGGCACCATGATTGGTCCCATTAAGCGTGATCGGAGCAATTAGACACCAAGATTAGCCCCGTTGAGTGTGATTGGATCAATCAGGCACCAAGATTAGCCCCACTGAGTGTGACCAGATCAATTAGGATTCTCTTCTTGGAGAGAGGAACCAACGACTGACCCCAGGATTCGAGGGGTCAGAGGGAGAAGAACCTCCCTGGCTCCTTTAGGAGTTTCTAGGACCCTTCTCACACCCCCAGGAACCCTCTAGAGCCTCCTGGGACCCCTTCAGGGCCTTCTAGGCCCTGCTGGCCACACCGTGGCTGCTCCAAGCCAAGATGCCCTTGGCCTTCTTGCCCTCCTGGGCCCCTGCTGGCTCCTCTTCAGTCGGTTTGATAACACAGAATCATGCAATGATGAAGGGTTTGGGTTGGAAGAGCCTCAAAGCCCATCTAGATCCAACCCCATGGGCAGGGCCACCTTCTACTGGATCAGCGTGATCCAAGCCCCTTCCAGCCTGGCCTCGGACACCTCAAGGGATGGGGCAGCCCCAGGACTTCTCCATAAGCTGCTCTTAAGGTCTCCCCGACCCTTCTCTTCTCCAACTGTCCTTACGTGGAGCTGCTCCACCTCCAGATCTCTCCGTGGCCTCCTCTGGACCAGCTTCAACACCTCCATGACTCCAGAGCTGGACATGGAAGGTCTCACCAAGAAGAACCAGAGGGGCACTTGGAGACACGGTTTGGTGGAGCCTGGAGGTTGTCTCCAACCTCAACGACTCTATAATTCCGTCGTTCTTTTCCCTCTCTCCCTCAGGAATAAAGCCCCAACCCAAGCCCAGGCCTCTTCTCCTGGCCCCAGCGGTGCCACCATCCCCTCCAATCTGAAAAGCGGTTCCAACCGATCCCCCTCCCACTGGAAAATCCCGGGAACGCCTGAGGCCCCAACCTGAGTGATCTCGTTCTTGCGGATCTGGTGGAAGCTGAGCTGGGTCAGGTTGAGGATCTGCTTGGTGTTCTCCTTCACCTTCCAGGTGATCAGCAGGTCCGAGATCTCTGTGGGAGGAGGGAACAGGCAGATGCCGAGTCCCGGAAAACAACGAGATGCACGGAATGAGGGTGGGAAGCTCATCCAGCCCCGAACCTCCTGGCTTGGGTGGGCAACACCTCTTCACCGTGAAGCTCTCGTCGCCGGATCGGAGGGTGCAGCCCTTGAGGACATCCAGGAGCTCCCGCAGAGAGGGAAATTCCCTATCCCATCCCTCCAGGATGAAGCAATCTCCTTTCTTTTGGATCCGGAACTGCCTGAACTTGAGGGCTGGTTGGACACTGGGATCCTGAGAAGGACAACGTCGTGGTGGACATCACGGAGTCCGAGAATCCAGAGAACCAGCAGCTCGCGGCTAACAGGAAGGATGGAAATGGACGTTCCCGGGAATCGGTGTCCTACCTGCTGCGGGTTCCTCTTCACCACGGAGAGGATCATCCTGTCAAAGTCAAGGATGCTCCAGCGGAGGAGATAGAGGCCTTCCTCCTGCTGCTCCCGGCGCAGCTTGGAGACCACAAACTCCTCCCTGGTGACAGGAGAATAGGGACACAGTGTCGGAAAAGCCCTCAGGGACGAGACACGGCGTCGGAAAAGCCCTCAGGGATGGGACATGGCATCGGAAAAGCCCTCAGGGACGGGACACGGTGTCGGAAAAGCCCTCAGGGATGGGACATGGCGTCGGCAGAGCCCTCAAGGATGGGACATGGTCTCAGAAAAGACCTAAGGGATGGGACATGGTCTCAGAAAAGACCTAAGGGATGGGACATGGTCTCAGAAAAGACCTAAGGGATGGGACACGGCATCGGAAAAGCCCTCCGGGATGGGAGACATCCGTGGAAAAGCCCTCAAAGATGGGAGACATCCGTGGAAAAGCCCTCAAGGATGGGACATGCCCTTGGGATCCAACCTCAAGGCTGGAGTACAACCTCAGAAAACCTTGGAGGACGCTTGGAAAAACCTCAGGCACAGGATACAACCTCACAAAAGCCCTCAAGGAGAAGGATATGTCCTTGGAGAAGCCCTCAAGGATGGGATGCAGCTTTAGAGAAGCCTCCAAGGATGGGAAATGGCTTTGGAAAAGCCTCCAAGGACGTGACACAGCCCCAGAAGAACCTTCCAGGATGGGATCCATCCTTGGGAAGGCTTGGAGAATGGGATGTGACCTCGGAAAAGCCCCCCAGACCCCCCCTACTCACTGCATGGGCCCGTGGATGCCGTTGAGGATGCTCATGAGGAGCCGGGGAGGGGCCACCTCGTGGCACAGGTAATGGCTGGAATCGGCCGTCAGGCGGAAATACCCGTCCAGGAGCGAGACCAGGGAGAGGGCGGCCTCGGGAGAGGGGAGGACGACCTCCTGGAAGCAGGATAACCACAGGATGGGTCGGAACCAGTCATAGATGAGCTTGAGGCCATTCCCTCTCGGCCTGTCCCCTGTACGAAGAGCCCAGCTCCCTCCTCTCCGCAAGCTCCTCTCAGGGAGAGAGCAATGAGGTCTCCCCTCAGGCTCCTCTTCTCCAGGCTGAGCACCCCCCAGGTTCCTCAGACACAACCTCTGGGCTCCAGACCCTTCCCAGTTCCATTCCCTTTCTTCTCCAGATGTCCCTCTTGGAGTGAGGAGCCCACAACTGACCCCAGGAATTGAGGTTTGGCCTCATCAGAGGGAGAAGAGCCTCCCTGGCTCCTCTAGGAACTTCTAGGAGCCTTCTCGCACCCCCAGGAAGCCTCTAGAGCCTCCTAGGACCCCTTTAGGGCCTTCTAGGCCCTGCTGGCCACACCGTGGCTGCTCCAGGACGTCCTCCAGGATGGTTGGAAACAACCAAATCCCACTCACCAGGCACTTGTTGTCCTGCCGGTGGACGCAGACCCTGCGATCCTTGAGGACGATGTGTGTGATCTCCCGGAAATCACAGAAATGGACCCACTTGGGCTCGGGACGTTCCACCAGCTGAGTGGAGCCCTTGGCTTCCGACTCTTTGTTCCGGCTCTTCCTTCCAAAATATCCGCGATGGGAGACGTTCTCGTTGTTCTGCAGAGACGGAGACGCAAAGGAATCAAGGTTTGGAGGATTTGAGGTTTGGTCTCACCAGAGGGAGAACCTCCCTGGCTCCTTTAGGAGCTTCTAGGACCCTTCTCACACCCCCAGAAACCCTCTAGAGCCTCCTGGGACCCTTTAGGGCCTTCTAGGCCCTGCTGGCCACACCGTGGCTGCTCCAAGCCAAGATGCCCTTGGCCTTCTTAGCCACCTGGTTGGCTCCTCTTCCCCCAACCCCCCCAGGGCCTTCTCCTCCAGGCCCTTTCCAGCCAGACTTCTCCTGGGCTGGAGCTGCTCAGGGTTGTTGGGACCCAAGTTCCTGCTCCAACCTCAGCCCCTCTGCTCTCGGCCCATGGATCCAAGCAGCTCCCATCCCTCTGGAGAACCTCCAACCCCTCCAGCAGCTCCAACCCAGCTCCGGGTCACCCCCAAACTGTCTCAGGGAGCCCTCAATGCCTTGGTCAAACCACTCAATGGTCAAACGGGGATGAGCTGGAAAGGAACTTTGGGTGCTTGAGGGAGAAATCAGGAGGCCAAGGAACCAGCTCAGGATGAGATTTCATAGAATCATAGAACAACCAGGTTGGAACAACTCGGATCATGGAGTGCAACCATCCCTATCAAACACTAAACCATGTCCCTCAGGACCTCATCCACCCGTCCCTTAAACACCTCCAGGGAAGGGGAATCAACCACCTCCCTGGGCAGCCTATTCCAATGCCCAATGACCCTTTCTGGGAAAAACTTCCTCCTAATCTCCAGCCTAAATCTCCCCTGGTGGAGCTTGAGGCCATTCCCTCTTGTCCTGTTCCCTGTCCCTTGGGAGAAGAGCCCAGCTCCCTCCTCTCCACAACCTCCTTTCAGGTAGTTGGAGAGAGCAATGAGGTCTCCTCTCAGCCTCCTCTTCTCCAGGAGAAACCCCCCCAGCTCTCTCAGCCGCTCCTCATAGGGCCTGTTCTCCAGCCCCTTCACCAGCCTTGTGGTTCTTCTCTGGACTCTCTCCAGAGCCTCAACATCCTTCTGGTGCTGAGGGGCCCACAACTCAACACAGGATTCAAGGAGCAGCCTCCCCAGTGCTGAGTCCAGAGGGAGAATCACCTCCCTGGCCCTGCTGCTCACACCATTTCTGCTCCAAGCCAAGATGCCCTTGGCCTTCTTGGCCACCTGGGCACACTGCTGGCTCATGGTCAGTCGCTGTCGACCAACCCCCCCAGGTCCCTCTCCTCCTGGCAGTTTTCCAGCCAGACTTCTCCCAGTCTGGAGCTCTGCTCAGGGTTGTTGTGCCCCAAGTGCAGGATTCGGCATTTGGCCGTGTTAAACCTCATCCCATTGGTCTCAGCCCATGGATCCAGCCTGTTCAGGTCCCTTTGCAGAGTTGGATAGAAATGGCTCTTCCCACCGGGAAGGAGGGAGGTACAAGCACCAATCCTACCTCTACCGGCACCGGTCGCCACTGGATCCCGCTCGTCCCGGTGATGAGGACCTCGTGGGTGACCGGTGGCTCCTTGGGGAGCAGCGCATGGCTCTGCTCTGCTTGGGAAGATCCCCCGTTGACGTAAAGCTGCGTCTTCTCCCCCTCGGAAGAGGTGTCCAAGGAAAGGACCGGGAAGAGCTCGGTGCCGAATCGAGGCGCCAGGTGCTCCAGGGTGGCCAGGTACTTGTACATCACGTCCTGCGCCGTCAGCTTCCCGGTGCTCACCGTGTGCCGCTGGAACCGCCGCACGAACTTCTTGAAGACGTTCTTCATGCGGAACCGGGTCAGGTGGTTGTTCTGCTGGATCTGGCGGCAGAAGGAGCGCGGGATGCAGTCCTTGAAGCTGCGGGAGGGATGGGAAAAGCGGCTCAGGAAGGTCGACACGGAGATGAAGAGGAGCCACAACCAACCCAACAGCTCTAGAGGCGCCACCGGCGAGGAAAATGGGGAGGGAAGAGGGTGAGAGCCACCCAGGGCCTTTCTAAAGGCCCCCAAAGCATTCGAGGGCCTGTCAAGGTCCTTCTTAAATGCCCCCAGACCCTTCTAGAGCCACCCAGGACCCTTCTCAAGGCCCCCAGACCCTTCTAGAGAACCCCAGGACCTTTCGAAAGGCTCCCAAAGCATTCGAGGGCCTGTCAAGGCCCTTCTAAAGGCCCCCAAACCCTTCTAGAGCCCTGAAAGGCCCTTCTAAAGGCACCCAGATCCTTCCAGAGCCTCACAGGGCCCTTCTAAAGAGACACAGATCTTTCTAGACCCCCCAGGGCCCTTCTCAAGGCCCCCAGACCCTTCTAGAGAACCCCAGGACCTTTCTAAACGCCCCCAAAGCATTTGAGGGCCTGTCAAGGCCTTTCTAAAGGCCACCAGACCCTTCTAGAGAACCCCAGGACCTTTCAAAAGGCTCCCAAAGCATTCGAGGGCCTGTCAAGGCCTTTCTAAAGGCCCCCAGACCCTTCTAGAGCCACCCAGGACCCTTCTAAATGCCCCCAGACTCTTCTAGAACCACCCAGGACCCTTCTCAAGGTTCCCACACCCTTCTAGAGAACCCCAGGGCCTTTCTAAAGGCCCCCAAAGCATTCTACGGCCTATCAAGGTCCTTCTTTTTTTCTTTTAGAGCCACCCAGGGCCCTTCTCCAGGCCCCCAGACCCTTCTCTAGACTCCCAGGACCCATCTAAAGACACCCAGACCCTCTAGAGACTTCCAGGTCCTTCCATTCCAACCCAATTATTCCGTGATCACCAGCTCCCATCGAGCTCCTCATCCCCCAAATCATCCTCCTCCTCCTGCTCACCTGTATTTCCTGGCCACGTCCTCCAAGGAGACGCCTTTGCGGATGGCCAAGTGGGAGAGGTGGAGCACGGCCATTCCCAAGCTTTCGTTCTTGAACCTCTGCACCTCCTGCTCCGTCCGGAGATCTTTCAATGACGCCACGTCGTTAACGAAGTCGTATTTCCCCTGTTAACGAGAAAAAAAGTTAATGAAAGGCGAGGTGGAAACACAGAACTGGCTTCCAGGATATTTTTTTTTTCTCTCTGAAGGTGCAACGGGATGGTGGTTCGGCTCCTGATCTCCCAAGGAGGCTCCAAGTAGGACGATGACTTCCCAAGGACACACCTCGGGACAGGAGCATTAAATTTCCAACCTGGTGACTCTAGGATTCTACGATTAGTTTTACTCTTTTTCGGTCGAGCTTGACCCTACAAAAGCAATAGTGAAATATCTGGGATGGGAGCAGCTCCAGCTGAGGAGAAGTCTGGCTGGAAAGGGCCTGGAGGAGAAGGACCTGGGGGGGTTGGGTGAAGAGGAGCCAGCAGGGACCCAGGGCGGGCGAGAAGGCCAAGGGCATCTTGGCTTGGAACAGACACCGTGTGGCCAGCAGGGCCTAGAAGACCCTAAAGGGTTCCAGGAGGCTCTAGAGGGTTCCTGAGGGTCTGAGAAGGGTCCTAGAAGTTTCTAAAGGAGCCAGGGAGGTTCTTCTCCCTCTGGTGAGACCAAACCTCAAATCCTGGTGTCAGTTGTTGGCCCCAAGAAGAACATTGAGGTCCAGAGAAGAGCAATGAAGCTGGGAAGGGGCTGGAGAAGAAGAGGAGCGGTTGAGAGAGCTGGGGGGGCTCAGCCTGGAGAAGAGGAGCCTGAGGGGAGACCTCATTGCTCTCTCCCTGCAAGGAGCTTGTGGAGAGGAGGGAGCTGAGCTCTTCTGCCAAGGGCCAGGGGACAGGACAGAGGGAATGGCCTCAAGCTCCACCAGGGGAGGCTCAGGATGGACATGAGGGAAAAATTCTTCATGGAAAAGGTGCTGGAAGAGGGAGGGGGTTGAATCCCTTCCCTGGAGGGTTTAAGGGACAGGTGGCCGAGGTGCTGAGGGACACGGGTCAGAGATTGATGGGGACGGTTGGACTCCACGATCCGCTGGGTCCTTCCCAACCTGCCGATCCTGTGATTCTCTGACTCTAAACTGCAGAATGATTGGGAGGGTTGGTGGCTGCTCCAGTATCACCTCTCAGCAGGGCTAAGTCCCTCTGGGTGCCCTTGGGCTACGTGGAGGGTCACTCTGGGGTGGGTGATGGTCAGTGGTGGGATAGAAGAGACCCTTGGGATTGGGGCTACTTGCTTGGTGAACTGGGGGTCCCCGTTGTGTGCCTGTTGAGGGACATGGGTTAGTGATTGATGGGAATGGTTGGACTCCACGATGAGTGGGTCTTTTCCAACCTGGTGGTTCTCCAAGTGGTGTCTCTCGGAGCTTTGTGGTGGGACCAGGGTCCAGATGGAGCTTGGGGATGGATCCCAACTCCAAAGCTTTGCTGAGACCTGC
Source organism: Coccyzus lansbergi (assembly GCA_033558105.1). Classification (NCBI taxonomy): domain Eukaryota; kingdom Metazoa; phylum Chordata; class Aves; order Cuculiformes; family Coccyzidae; genus Coccyzus; species Coccyzus lansbergi. The sequence goes on from JAUMJK010002453.1 coordinate 17,673, forward strand.
TAGTGATTGACGGGAAAGGTTGGACTCCATGATCCAGTGGGTCTTTTCCAACCTGGTGATTCGATGATTCTAACTCCATCCTCTAAAAAAATTCCTTGTGGATGGAAAACCAGTTCCCGGCAACAGGCCTGAGCCGAATCCGGTTGGACCCAGAAGATCGTCGAGGTTCCCAGCATTCCAAGAGCCTCCAGGATGGGTCATTACCTGCTCGAAGAGGTACTCGAAGGAGGATTTATCCAGCACGGCTCCTCCTCGCGTCTTCTCCTCCACGGAATCGCTCTGGCGAGGAGCGTTGCGGTAAACGGCTGGTTCCTTGTCGTTCATCCCGTGCCAGTTCCGGAAGTAGAACCTGGAGAAGGGACGGGAGGAGAGATTGGAGACGGCTTCACCAGGGGCAGGTCCTGCTGACTTCTCCTCATCCCTCTCTAGATCCTTCCTGCCCTCAAGCCATGGCTCCTGATCCCTCTCCAGATCCTTCCTGCCCTCCAGCCATGGATCCAGCCTCTCCCGATCCCTCAGGAGAGGTCAAGTCCCATAACTCCCAGTTTCTCTTTCCTCCGTGAGGAAGAGGAGCAGCGGGAAGCGGCTTCACCTCATGCGGAAGAGCAGGTCGAGGTCGGTGTCCTTCCTGATCTGGAACTGGTGGTTGGGTGGGAGCCAAACGCGGCTCTGGGGGTCGTAGAGAGCGAAGAGGCTATAGCAGAGCGGGGAGATCCCTGTGGGAAAAGAGCATCCAGGAGCCCATCCCACCCGGAGAGATTCCCAGGCAGGAGGGGAAAATTCCCAGCGCGGAAGCAGGAAAGGGAGAAATTCGATGGGAACTGGGACTGGAGAGCGATTGGTTGGGTTGAACTAGAGGGGAGGGCGGAAAGTTTCTCCCAAACACAGGATCCAAAGGGACTGGGATCAGAAAATGGGATCAAAGGGATCTGGATTGTCCCAGTAGGCAAAAGGGGATTGGGAACCGGGATCCCAAAGGGACTGGGAATGTAAAACAGAATTCAAAGGGAGGAGGATCAGAAAACAGGATTCAAAGGGATTAGGATCAGAAACCAGGATTCAAAGGGATGAGGATCAGAAAATGGGATCCAAAGGGATTAAGATTTTCCCAGTGGGCAAAGCGGGATCGGGAACCGGGATACAAAGGGATTGGGATCAGAAACCAGGATTCAAAGGGATGAGGATCAGAAAACAGGATCCAAAGGAACTGGGATTGTAAAACAGGATCCAAAGGGATTAGGATCAGAAAACAGGATTCAAAGGGATGAGGGTCAGAAAATGGGATCCAAAGGGATTAAGATTTTCCCAGTCAGCAAAGGGGGATCGGGAACTGGGATACAAAGGGATTGGGATTGTAAAACAGGATTCAAAGGGATGAGGATCAGAAAACAGGATCCAAAGGGATTGGGATTGTAAAACAGAATCCAAAGGGATTAGGATCAGAAAACAGGATTCAAAGGGATGAGGATCAGAAAATGGGATTCGAAGGGATTAAGATTTTCCCAGGAGGCAAAGGGGAATCAGGAACCGGGATCCAAAGGGATTGGGATCTGAAAACAGGATCCAAAGGGATTCAGCTTTTCCCAATGGGCACAAATGGGGATTGGGATGGGAAACTGGGATTCCAAAGGATCAGGATCTTTCCAGGGGGCACTCACCGAGGCGACGGGCGATGTCGATGCAGATCTCCTCGGCGCTGAGGGCTCCGTCCCCGTAGATCCGGCAGCGTTCCCGCTCCTCGGCGCCGTGCCAGAGGAGCCGAACCTTGACGGAGCCGCCGGCACCGCCGCTGGACCCCCGGCAGCCACCTTCCCCGTCGGCTTCGCTGCCTTTCACCGCGCGCCGGCACAGGGACATGGTGACAGCTCCCAGGAATTCCCCACCTGGAAGGGAAAACAAAAAAAAAAAAAAAAAAAAAACAACCTAGGAACTGGCAGGGAACTGTTCTCGAGGGTGTCTGACAGGCTGGACTTGGTAAGAGAGATCCAGCTCATCACCTACATCGTTTTATTGCCACTGAAATTGCCTGAGTTGGAGCGTTTTGCAGCAGTTGAGGCTCTGGACTCAAATTTGTTCCCTCACGTGTGCTGCCAGCTCCTGGACAAGCAGGTCCAGGGAGGTTATTCTCCCTCTGGACTCAGCACCGGTGAGGCCGCTCCTTGAATCCTGTGTTGAGTTCTGGGTCTCTCACCACAAGAAGGATGTTGAGGCTCTGGAGTGAGTCCAGAGAAGAGCAACGAGGCTGGGGAAGGGGATGGAGAACAGGCCCTATAAGGAGCGGCTGAGAGAGCTGGGGGAGTTTATCCTGGAGAAGAGGAGGCTGAGAGGAGACCTCATTGCTCTCTCCAACTCCCTGAGAGGAGGTTGTGGAGAGGAGGGAGCTGGGCTCTTCTCCCAAGGGACAGGGGACAGGACGAGAGGGAATGGCCTCAAGCTCCACCAGGGGAGGTTTAGGCTGAGATTAGGAGGAAGTTTTTCACACAAAGGGTCATTGGGCATTGGAATAGGCTGCCCAGGGAGGGGGTTGATTCCCCTTCCCTGGAGGTGTTTAAGGGACGGGTGGATGAGGTGCTGAGGGACATGGGTTAGTGTTTGATAGGAATGGTTGGACTCGATGATCCGATGGGTCTCTTCCAACCTGGTTGTTCTATGATTCTATGATGCTATGATCTGGGGAAGGCTGAGGGGGGACACAGAGGCACCTACATTTGTCCGGCCTTTTCCACCCCTCAAAAACCCCCCTTCCCGGGGTCCCGGTGCAGGGCAGAGGCGGGAAGGGAGGGGAAAGGGGTTCTGGGGTTCCTGGAGCTGAGCCCTGAGGTGATGAGGAGGGAATGGGGTGACTGGGGAGGCTGGAGTTGAGCCCCAAAGCAGTGGGGACAGAATGGAACGGGGTGACTACGGTTGGACTTGATGATCCAGTGAGTCTCTTCCAGCCTATTCTATGATTCTATGATTCTAGGAATCTTCAACCAAGCCTTGGGAAAGCACAGAGCATCCCAGTTTATCCCAGTCGAGGAACTGGGAGGGCTTCCGTCCTGAAGAGGGATCTACGTACCTTGCTGGGAGATGGAGCATAACGTGCCACGGATCCCGGGGGAAGCGGTTGGGAATCACCTGAGGAAGCGATTCGGGGGTGAGATGCCTGCCCAGCATCGCCCCGACCCTCGGAGCAAACTGGGATTGGGGGGAAAGGGGAATGGGAAGGGGATTGGGGGGAGAGGGGGATCCCAAGGGGATTGGGATTTTCACACTGGGCAAAGGGGTATGTGATAATGAGATCCAAAGGGAGTGGGATGGGAAAACGGGATCCAGCCCCACACATCCTGACACCTCTGAGCCCCATGTATCCCCCTCACATCCCGATCCAGCCCCATATGTCCTGATACCCCTGAGCCCCACACATTCTGGTCCAGCCCCACATATCCTGACACCCTTGAGTCCCGTATATCCCCCCCCCAGCCCCACACATCCTGATCCCCCTGAACCCCACACACTCCCCACCCCAGCCCCACATATCCTGACACCCCTGGGCTCTGCACATCCCTCCCAGCCCCACATATCCCCCTCAGCCCCTCACATCCCGATCCAGCCCCATGTGTCCTGATACCCCTGAGCCCCACACATTCTGGTCCAGCCCCACATATCCCCATCCGGCCCCACATCCTGACGCCCTTGAGTCACGTATATCCCCCCCCAGCCCCACACATCCTGATAGCCCTGAGCCCCGCACATCCCCCTCAGCCCCACATATGCTGACCCCCCTGGGCTCTGCACATCCCCACATCCCTCCCAGCCCCACACATCCTGATACTCCTGAGCCCCACACATCCCTCCCAGCATCACACGTCCCTCCCAGCCCCACACGTCCTGATACCCCTGAGCTCCAGGCATCCCTCCCAGCCCCTCACATCCCTCCCAGCCCCACACATCCTGATATCCCTGAGCCCCACACGTCCCTCCCAGCCCCACACACCCTGATATCCCTGAGCCCCCACACGTCCCTCCCAGCCCCACACATCCCTCCCCCTCAAGCCACCCCCCCACCCCAGCCCCCACATCCTGACCCCCTCTCAACCCCCCAAATCCCTCCCGCACCACCCCCCCCCTCCCCCAAGCCCGTACCAGCCCCTGTCCAGCCGGTTCAAGGACCCCC
>JAUMJK010002454.1:0-14480 GCA_033558105.1 Coccyzus lansbergi
GGGTGGCTGCGTTCAGCCTCGCGCCGCCATCTGTGACGAATCTGCGGAACTAAACATGATCGGCGAGGCGGAGGCGGCGGCGGTAGCGACGGGTTCGCTCTGGCAGATTCGCCACGGGGAGGAGGAAAGGAGCAGAGAGACTCAAAGGAACAGCAGGGAACGTCAGAAAGAAGGAGAAGAAACGGGATAACGGGACCTGTGGCGGGTGGCTGCGTTCAGCCTCGCGCCGCGATCTGTGACGAATCTGCGGCACCGAAAGCGGTAGGCGAGGCGGCGGTAGCGACCGGTTCGCGGTGGCAGATTCACCACGAAGAGGGAAGGAGGAGTAAGGGGAGTTGCAGAGAGAAGAGAGATAACGGAGGAGAATGATAGGAACGGGGTGGGGACGAAACGGGATAACGGGTCCGGGATGCGGCGCTCAGCGCCAGGCTGGGATCTGTGGCGAATCTGGGGCACCGAACCCGGCGGGGAGGTGGCAGCAGCGGTAGTGACCGGTTCGTGTTGGCAGATTCGCCACGCAGAGGAGGAACGGAGCGGAGCAGAGAGACTCAGGGGAACAGCGAGAAACGACAGAAAGAAGGAGAATAAACGGGATAACGGGGCCTATGGCGGGTCGGTGCGCTCAGCCTCGCGCCGGGATTCGTGACGAATCTGCGAAACCGAACCCAGCGGGGAGGTGGCGGCAGCGGTAGTGACCGGTTCGCCTTGGCAGATTCGCCACAGAGAGGAGGAGAAGCGGGGGGAGCAGCAGAGCGAAGAGGGAGAATGGAGGGGAATGAAAAGAAAGGGAGGGGGGACGAAACAGGACAACGGGGCCGGGTTGCAGAGCTAAGAGCCACGCTGTGGCGAATCTGCAGCACCGAACCCGGCGTAGAGGCGGCGGCGGCGGTAGCGACGAGTTCGTAGTGGCAGATTCGCCACAGAGAGGGGGAGAGGAACGGAGCAGAGAGACTGAGGGGGAACAGCAAGAAACACCAGAAAGGAGAATAAACGGAATAAAGGGGTCTGTGGCAGATCGCTGCGCTCAGCCTCGCGCCGCGATCCGTGACGAATCTGCGGCACCGAACGCGGTCGGCGAGGCGGCAGCCGCAGCAGCGACCGGTTTGGCTTTGGCTGATTCGCCACGCGGGAGGGGCGGAGCGGTGAGAACCGGGAGAAACGAGGGACGTAGTGGGATCACGCTCCTTAAGATCCAACCCTCCTGGAGCCCCAGACCGGCTCCAAGCCCCGGTGCGTCCGTCCCCCGCCCCGCCGCGACTTTTCTCTCGCGGTAACGAATCTGCGGCCGCCGGAAAGCAGCGAGCAGGGTGGGCGGGAGGGACGCACATGGAGCTTTGGGGACTCGGGGTGGGGAGCACTGGGGGGGCCTGGGGGCTCTTTGGGGGCTCAGGGGAGCCGGGTTGGGGGGCTCTAGGAGCAATGAAGGGGTAGGGGGTGTCTGTGGGGAGGTTGGGGGGGGGCACGAGGGGGTTTGGGGGTGGATCTAGGAGCAATGAACGGGAGCAGGGAGCTGGGGGGGGGGGTGGTGTCTGTGGGGGTTTGGGGGTGGATCTAGGGTCAATAAAGGGGAGCAAGGAGCTGGGGGGGGGCACAAGAGAGGGGTTGGGGAAGTCTAGGAGGATTAAGGGGGGGTCAGGAATTGGAGGGGGGCACTGGGGGGGAATCTAGAGGCAATAAAGGGAAGGTTTGAGGGGCTTGGGGGGGCTCTAGGGTCAATAAAGGGGAGCAGGGAGCTGGGGGGGGCACAAGAGAGGGGTTGGGGAGGTCTAGGAGGATTAAGGGGGCAGGAATTGGAGGGGGGGATCTAGGGGCAATAAAGGGAAGGTTTGAGGAGGGGGAAGAGGGGCTGGGGGGCTCTAGGGTCAATAAAGGGGGGAAAGAGGGGCTTAGGGGGGCAGGAGGGGCGCTAGGGGTGGAAGGAAGGAGATTTGGGGGTGGCTGAGTGTGACCCCCACTATTTTCTTCCCCCCCCCCCCCCCGCCCCATCAAGGAGCCTCCATGGCGCTGCCGGTGCCGGTGCTGCGATTGCCTCGTGGCCCCGAGGGCTGCGGCCGCGGATTCGGCCGCAGGTACCGTCCGGAGGATGAGGAGGAGGAGGAGGACGAGGAGGTGAAGGCAACTCAGGGGGCGCGAGCGGCCCTGCGGCTCCGCTTCCTCCAGGCCTTGGGGGCGGCTCGGGGCCGTCCCGCTCGCTTCCGCCTGCGCTCGGGGGTCTGCGTGGAGGCCGCCTTCGCCGCCGCCGACGTGGCCCAGGGCGGCGTCGCCTTCCAGGTGGACGCCCTCCGCACGCCCCTGGGGACGCAGGCGGCCGCCCTCCTGCGCTGCCAGGACGTCCTCGCCTTCTCCTTCCCGTTGGCGGCCAGGCCTGAGCCGAGCCAACCTTTTCCGGAACTTTCCCAAGGACGAGGAAGCGAATCTGCCTTTTCCTGAGGCCACAGCCCAATCAAAGCCACCTTTTATAGACCCTAGAGGAGCCCAATCCGCCATTGCGTGACCCTAGGGGAGCCGAATCCACCTGTTCCAGACTCTAGAGGAGCTGAATCCACTTTTTCCAGACCCTAGATGAGCCGAATCTGCCATTTTGCGACCCTAGACGAGCCGAATCCACCTTTTCCAGACCATAGAGGAGCTGAATCCACCTTTTCCAGACCCTAGAGGAGCTAAATCTGCTATTTCGTGACCCTAGAGGAGCCAAATCCGCCATTTCGTGACCCTAGAGGAGCCGAATCCACCTTTTCCAGACCATAGAGGAGCTGAATCCACCTTTTCCAGACCATAGAGGAGCTGAATCCACCTTTTCCAGACCATAGAGGAGCCGAATCCGCCATTTCGTGACCCTAGAGGAGCCCAATCCACCTATTCCAGACCCTAGAGGAGCTAAATCTGCCATTTCGTGACCCTAGAGGAGCCGAATCTGCCATTTCATGACCCTAGAGGAGCTGAATCCGCCATTTTGTGAGCCTAGAGGAGCTTAATCCACCTTTTCCAGACCCTAGAGGAGCCAAATCCGCCATTTCGTGACCCTAGAGGAGCCGAATTGGCCATTTTGTGACCCTAGAGGAGCTGTATCTGCCTTTTCCAACCCTTTCCTGCCCTCAGCGTCTGTTTTTCTGAAGGAAATAAGATGGCGATGGCTTCCAACAGTGAATTTTCCATCTTTATTTGCCGGTGCCGCCTCCGTCAGTGCCGGTAGTGAGGGCTCCGGGACCGGGATCGGGACCGGGAGCGTCTGTGCCATGTTGAGGGAGAGGAGTGAGGGGACAGGAGTGAACGGGGGAGTCCTGGGGGGCTCCTGGGAACCCCTCCCACCCCAGGGGGCTGGGAAAAGGGGACGGACCTACCTGCGGGAGGAGCTGTGATCCCGACCTGGAAAGGAGAGGGGACACGATTAGGGGCTTGGGGACACAATGGGGACAGGATCAGGGGCTTGGGGACAGGATCAGGGGCTTGGGGACGCGATGGGGACACGATCAGGTACTTGGGGACATGATTATGACACGATCAGGGTCTTGGAGACACAATCAGGGTCTTGGGGACACAATGGGGACAGGATCAGGGGCTTGGGGACATGATGGGGACACAATCAGGGACTTGGGGACACGATCGGGGTTATGGGGATGTGATGAGGGACATGGAGACAACATCAGAGGCTGCTGGGATGAGCTTTAGGGACATGGGGACATGGAGATGATACCAGGGGCTGCTGGAATGAGCTTTAGGGTCATGGGGACACAGTTAAGGGCTTGGGGACATGATCAGGAGCTTGGGGACACGATGGAGACACGATCAGGAGCTTGGGGACATGATTAGGGGGACACGGAGATGAGATCGGGGCTGCTGGGATGAGCTTTAGGGACATGGGGACACAATGAGGGTCATGGGGACACGACTTGGGGGATGTGGGGACACGGAGATGACATCAGGGGCTAATGGGATGAGCTTTAGGGTCATGGGGACACAATCAGGAGCTTGGGGGACACTATTAGGGGGACATGGGGGCGCAGAAATGCGACTGGGGCTGCCGGGATGAGCTTTAGGGTCATGGGGACACAATTAGGCGCTTGGGGACACGATGGGGACACAATCGGGAGCTTGGGGACACGATTGGGGGGACACGGGGACATGGAGATGATGTCGGGGCTACTGGGATGAGCTTTAGGGTCATGGGGACAGGATTAGGGGACATGGAGATGACATCAGGGGCTACTGGGATGAGCTTTAGGGTCATGGGGACAGGATTAGGGGACATGGAGATGACATCAGGGGCTGCTGGGATGAGCTTTAGGGACATGATTAGGGGACATGGAGATGACATCAGGGGCTACTGGGATGAGCTTGGGGGCTGTGGGGACACAATCAGGGTCATGGGGACGCGATCGAGGGGCTGCTGGGAGGCCCTTTGGGGACTTGGGGACATTGGGAACATGCTCTGAGGACACTGGGACTCAGGCTTGAGGGGACACAGGGGGACAAGAGGCCCAAGGGGGACTCGGGGGGTGCTCTCCTGACCCTCTAAAACCCCCAAAAAGCAGCTGAGGAGCCAGCGTCACTCACTGTATCTTGGGGACGGGGACGGGGACCGGCTCTGGCGGCTGTACTGCCGCTCCCACTCCTCTCGCTCCTTCTCCCGGCGCTCTCGCTCCCTGGAAAAAAATAATTAAAAAAAAAAATTAATTAAAAATAGGAAGCGGGGTTCACGCTGACCCCACTTAAACCAACCGGATCCCTCGAGGAGCTCGGGAGGGATTTACTTCATGCGGATTTTTCGGGCCATGGCGCGCAGCTCGTCCTCTCGTTCCTGCGAAGGGGAAGAGCGGCTTCGTTAGGCCGTTAACGAGGAGAGAACCGGAATGGTTTCCCCCCATGGCTTTCTCCTACCTGTCGCTCGTGCTCCTGTTGCAGCATCTTCTCCTGCGCCGCCTTTTTATCGGCTTTAACTGCGAAAAATAAAAAGGGAGGAGGTTGTGGGGGAGCTGAGGGAACCCTGAGAGAGTTTGGAGGTGACACTGAGCTGGGTGGGAGCTGCTGGAGGGGTTGGAGGTTCTCCAGAGGGATCGGAGCTGGTTGGATCCATGGGCTGAGAGCAACGGGATGAGGGTCGAGTAGGAACTTGGGGCACAACAGCCCTCGGAGCAGCTCCAGGAGAGGAGAAGAGCAGCTGGAAAGGTCCCTGGAGGAGGAGAAGGAGCTGGAGGGGTTGGTGGAAGAGGAGCCATCTTGGCCTGGACTCTGGGGAGACCCAACCTCGACTCCTGGGGTCAGGGCTGGGCCCCAAGAAGAAGATGGAGGTCGTGGAGGCTCCGGAGAAGAGAGCGGAGCTGGGGAAGGGGCTGGAGAAGAAGCCTGAGGGCCCTGGGGGGGTTTCTCCTGGAGAAGAGGAGGCTGAGGGGAGACCTCCTTGCTCTCTGCAGCTCCCTGAGAGGAGCTGGGGGAGAGGAGGGAGCTCTGGGCTCTTCTCCCAAGGGTCGGAACGAGGTGGAACCACCTCCAGCTCCTCCAGGGGACGTTTAGGCTGAATATTAGGAATAAATTCTTCACGGAAAGTGTCACTGGAAGAGGGAGGGGGTTGAGTCCCCAGCCCTGGAGGGTTTAAAGGCCGAGTGGCCGAGGAACTCAATTCAGTGACTGATGGGGACGGGTTGGACTCCCATGATCCTCTGGGTCTTTTCCAACCTGCCGATTCTCTTAATTTTACGATTCGGAGACTCACACTGCCGGTTCAGAGCCTTCTGCATCCGCAGCTTCAGCTTCTCCTGCGGCGTCAGCTTGGGCTGCAAAGCGAAGCGGAGGCCCCAGCGTCGGTTTTGGGGGGACAAGGACCCCCAGCTTCCCCCCTCATCCCGCAGCCGACGCTGGATCCGGGTTCCCTTCCTCATCACGGTGTCGGGAACCCCCCCCCACCCAGAATCCCCTCGTGCTGCAGCCAACACCAGGTCCAAGACTGATTTGAGGGCCACCCCAGGCCCAAGAGACAGATTTCAGGGCCTCCCCTGGCCCCAGTGACAGATTTGGGGGCCACCCCTGGCCCCGGGGACAGATTTGAGGCTTCCCCTGGCCCCAGTGACAGACTTGGGGGCCACTCCAGGCCCCGGAGACAGATTTCAGGGCCACCCCTGACCACGGTGACAGATTTTGGGGCCACCCTGACCACAGTGATAGATTTGGGGGCCACTCCAGGCCCTGGGGACAGATTTCAGGGCCAGCCCTGTCCCCGGAGACAGATTTGGGGCCTCCCCAGGCTCCAGAGACAGACTTCGGGGCCACCCCAGGCCCCGGGGACCGACTTGGGGGCCACCCCAGGCCCCGGGGACCGACTTGGGGGCCACCCCAGGCCCCGGGGACCGACTTGGGGGCCACCCCTGACCACTGAGGAGGAAAATTGGAAGTGGGAGCTGCTTCCTCTATGAGGATGGAAGCCCCAGAGGCAGCCTAGACACCCCCAGGCCCTGCGGGGTCACCCCAAGACCTGAGGGGACGCCCCCAGGCCCTGTGGGGTCACCCCAAGACCTGTGGGGATGCTCCCAGGGCCAATCTGAGGCCACAACCGGGCTCTGAGTAGGCCCCAGGACTCCTCGTACCCCCTCAAAGCGGCACTGGGTGCAGGTTCTGGCTAAGCAGGCCCCCCCCAAATCCCACCCCGAGCAGCCTCCCAGCTCCAAAAGGAAAAAACGGGGAAGCAAGGGGAGGGGCAGGGGGCACCCGTCCCAGCGGCTCCAGCAGCCGCCGCCACCCTGAGCCTGCGCTGCAGCGATGCCGGTTAAGAGGGGAGGTTAAATTCTTACTGACTTTGGCAGCTCCTGTCTCTTTACCGGCAGCAGTTTCAGGCCTGAAAATTAAAAAAAATTCCAGAAGGGGGTGAGCGTAGGGTCGGGGGAAAAAGACCTCAGGGGTTTCCAGGCCGTCCCCTTCCTCACTTTTTCAGTTTTTCCCCCACGGCAGGCGAGGCCGCGGGCCTGGGCGGCTTCTCGGGCGGCGGAGGAGACGGCGATTTGCTGCGGCTGTGAGAGTCGCTGGGACTGCGGCTGCGGCTGCTGCTGCTCCAGTGGCGGCTGCCGCGGCCGCCCCCGCGTCGGTAACGCTCACCGGACCTCGAACGGCTCCTACGGAGGGAAAAAAAATGGTGGGGAGGACCCTAAGGTCAAGTGGAGCTGGGTGAGAGCTGCTGGAGGGGTTGGAGGTTCTCCAGAGGGATCGGAGCTGCTTGGATCCATGAGCTGAGAGCAACGGGATGAGGGTCAACCAGGAATTTGGGTCCAAACAGCCCTCGGAGCAGCTCCGAGTGAGGAGAAGAGTGGCTGGAAAGGTCCCTGGAGGAGGAGAAGGAGCTGGGGGGGTTGGTGGAAGAGGAGCCAGCAGGGGCCCAGGGGGCCCAGAAGGCCAAGGGCATCTTGACCTGGACTCTGGGGAGACCCAACCTCGACTCCTGGGGTCAGGGCTGGGCCCCAAGAAGAAGATGGAGGTCATGGAGGCTCCGGAGAAGAGAGTGGAGCTGGGGAAGGGGCTGGAGAAGAAGCCTGAGGGCCCTGGGGGGGTTTCTCCTGGAGAAGAGGAGGCTGAGGGGAGACCTCCTTGCTCTCTGCAGCTCCCTGAGAGGAGCTGGTGGAGAGGAGGGAGCTCTGGGCTCTTCTCCCGAGGGTCGGAACGAGGTGGAACCACCTCCAGCTCCTCCAGTGGATGTTTAGGCTGAATATTAGGAATAAATTTTTCACAGAGAGGGTCACTGGGCCCTGGAGGGGTTTAAGGGATGGGTGGCTGAGGTGCTGAGGGACACGGGTCACTGCTTGATGGGGACGGTTGGACTCCAAGACCCAGTGGGTCCTTTCCAACCTGATCACAGAATCACAGAACAACCAGGTTGGAAGGGACCCATCAGATCTTCTAGTCCAACCATTCCTATCTAACACTAAACCAAGTCCCTCAGGACCTCATCCACCCGTCCCTTAAACACCTCCAGGGAAGGGGAATCAACCACCTCCCTGGGCAGCCTATTCCAATGCCCAATGACTCTCTGTGTGAAAAAACTCCTCCTGATCTCCAGCCTAAATCTCCCCTGGTGGAGCTTGAGGCCATTCCCTCTCGTCCTGTCCCCTGTCCCTTGGGAGAAGAGCCCAACTCCCTCCTCTCTACAACCTCCTCTCAGGTAGTTGTAGAGAGTAATGAGGTCTCCTCTCAGCCTCCTCTTCTCCAGGATAAACAACCCCAGCTCTCTCAGCAGCTCCTCATAGGGCCTGTTCTCCAGCCCCTTCACCAGCCTCGTCGCTCTTCTCTGGACCTGCTCCAGAGCCTCAACATCCTTCTTGTGCTGAAGGGCCCAGAACTGGACACACTATTCAAGGAGCGGCCTCACCAGTGCTGAATAAAGAGGAAGAATCACCTCCCTGGCCCTGCTGGTCACACCATTTCTGATCCAAGCCAGGATGCCATTGGCCTTCTTGGCCACCTGGGCACACTGCTGCCTCATGTTCAGTCGCTGTCGACCAACACCCCCAGGTCCCTCTCCTCCTGGCAGTTTTCCAGCCAGGCTTCTCCCAGTCTGTAGTTCTGCATAGGGTTGTTGTGCCCCAAGTGCAGGATCCGGCATTTGGCCGTGTTAAACCTCATGCCGTTGGACACTGCCCAGTGGTCCAGCCTGTTTAGGTCCCTTTGCAGAGCCTCCCTACCCTCCAGCAGATCCACACTTGCACACAGCTTTGATCGTTCCATGATTCTCTAGAAGTAGAGGTGAAGGGAGGAGGAAGGAAGCCGGAGCTGACCTGGAGCGGCGCCGGGAGCCGTAGCGATAACCCCGCTCGGGGGAATAGGACCGTGAGCGGCGGCGGCTGTCCCAGTGGCTGCGGGAGCGGGAGCGCGAGTAGCGCCGGCGGCTGCGGGAGCGGCCGTAGCGGCCCGAGCGGTGGTAGCCGCCGCGGTACGAGCGGGAGCTGGAGCGGGAGCTGGAGGACGTGGAGGACGACAGGGAGGTGGAGGAGGAGGAGGACGAGCGGCGCCTGGAAGGGACAACGTGAGGATAAGCAAAGAAAAAGGGAGGACGGGACCCACGTGTCACCCCCCTACCTCCCCGATTCCCCCTTCCCAGCAGCCAGTGGATCCTCCGCAGCCTTTAAAGCAGGAGGTGGCTTGGTTCCCATCCCCGTTCCAGCCCCTCAACCCCATTTCCAGAAAGATCTCAAAGCTCTCTTGGAGCTGGTGAGCCCAAGCGCCGCAGAACTAGGCCGAGCGACGCATTCCCTGAGCCAGAAGCCACCCCATTCCCCTTCCAGCCTCAAAATTTTCCCCCCTCGAGCGCTCCTGGCAACGTCATGAGCGTCTCCCGAAAAAAATGATAATGAATGATAAAAAAAAGAGCTGGATTGAGAGGAGTTACCGACCGGGACGAGGCGCTATGACCTGTGGCGGGGTTGGTGCTGCCCGGCTGGCCTGGGCCGCTGCGCTGTTTGCCGGCCCCGGTGGCTTTGCCGGCGCTGCCGGCTTGAGCCGATGCGGCCGCCGCGGCCGCCGCTGCTTCTTCGTCGCTGCCGCCGAAGCTGGTGATGAAGGTGATCTTCTCCTCGTGGCCGGGAGACGGAGTGCGGGAGCGGGAGCGCGAGTCTGAGGTGGATTCCGAAGGGGAGCTGCGAGGAGAGAGAGATTGAGAGGGAGGTTGAAGAGCCAAAGGCTTCTCGAGGCCTACTGGGCCTCCCCGACGAGGGAAGATAAACCACTTGGAAAGCGCTCACCGTTTGTAGGGATCATAGGTGGGGCTGTCTCGCCGCGCGTAGCTGGGAAGGAGCGGAGAAATCATGGAATCAGCAGGTTGGAAGAGACCCAGAGGATCATGGAGTCCAACCGTCCCCATCAAGCACTGATCCATGTCCCTCAGCACCATGTCCACTCACTTAAACCCTCCAGGGTTGGGGACTCAACCCCCTCCCTCTTCCAGTGACACTTTATGTGAAAAATTTATTCCTAATATTCAGCCTAAACATCCACTGGAGGAGCTTGAGGTGGTTCCACCTCATTCCAACCCTTGGGAGAAGAGCCCAGAGCTCCCTCCTCTCCCCCAGCTCCTCTCAGGGAGCTGCAGAGAGCAAGGAGGTCTCCCCTCAGCCTCCTCTTCTCCAGGAGAAACCCCCCCAGGGCCCTCAGGCTGCTTCTCCAGCCCCTTCCCCAGCTCCGCTCTCTTCTCCGGAGCCTCCACGACCTCCATCTTCTTCTTCTTGAGGCCCAGTTCTGATCTCAGGATTCAAGGCTGGGTCTCCCCAGAGTCCAGGCCAAGATGGCTCCTCTTCAACCAACCCCTGCTGGCTCCTCTTCCACCAACCCCCCCAGCTCCTTCTCCTCCTCCAGGGACCTTTCCAGCCGCTCTTCTCCTCGCCTGGAGCTGCTCAGGTTTGTTGTGCCCTGAGAGCATTTGGCCTGCTTGACCCTCGTCCATTTGAGGGACAATAAGGGGACAAAAACCCCTCAAGTGTGGGACAAGAGCTCACCTGGGAGGGCTGATTTTCCTCCCTTTCAAGCGCTTCTCCCTGAATTCCCTCCTCTGGCGGCGAGAGCGACGGCCCTGGGGGAGCAGCGGGAGCTTCAGAGGTGACACCAGGCCCAGGAGAAGCCACCCTGGACACAGCCAGGGGGGGGATCTTCCAAGGTTTGAAGCTAGATGAGCCGATCGAGCCGGCCTTACCGAGTACATCGCCTTCTCCTCCTCCAGAGCTTTGGCGTTTTTAATGGCTTCGGCCTCCTCTTTGTCCTTCCGCAACATCCTTCGCGCCCCCAAAAAAATGGAAAGAGAAGCCCTCAAGAACCTGCTTGAGGGATATTTCAGCCCAACCGACCGCAGAGGGTGGAGATGGTGAGATCCAGAGGGCTCTTCCCATCCCAACTCCTAACCGAGCGACTCGGCCTCTCGTCCTGAGCGAGCGACTTGGCCTCTCGTCCCTCCTAGGCCTCTCCTAATCAAGCTCCTCGGCCTCTCCTAACTGAGCTCCTTGGCCTCTACTCTCTCCTAACCGAGCAACTTGGCCCCTCCTCCTAACTGAGCAACTCGGCCTCTCCTCCCTCCTAGGCCTCTCCTCACCGAGCTCCTCGGCCTCTCATCCCGACCGAGTGACACGGCCTCTAGTCCCAACCGAGCTCCTCGGCCTCTCATCCCAACCAAGCAACTTGGCCTCTCCTAACCGAACTCCTCGGCCTCTCCTAATCGAGCTCCTCGGCCCCTCCAGGCCGTACCTGACGAAGTCTCCGTCGGCCATGCCGTAGGTGGTCGCCTGCTTGTTGAGGTCGGCCACTTGCTCCTGGTTGAGCTCATCCACATCCACTTCCACATCTGCGACGAGAGCACGAGGAGCTCAACCCTGAGGCCGAGGCCTTTCGGCTCCACCTCCCGAGGAGCCGTCCGGCCGGGAGCCTCGTTACCGATATCGGGGATGACTTCGTCTTCGTCCGTGTTGCTCTCTTCCTCGGAGTCTTCCTCCTCGCCGTGTTTCTCCAGGGAGTTCTCCAGCTCGGCCACGGTGCTGTCCTCGTAGGTGTAGCCGATCGAGGCCTTTTTCTCTGCCAACCTGAAGACGGGAACCATCAGGACCTGCCCTCCCACTCCCTCCACCTAGAATTCCTTGGGGAAACCAGCCCTTCCTCTGCCTCATGATCTCCCTCCTCATCCTCCGCTGCTCTGCTCAAGCCCCGGTGGCCACAAGGACAACCAGAGCCTATCGGTGATGGCGTCAACGTCACCGAGAGCAGCTCAGAGAGATCTGGGACCACTTGAAAGGTTCCGAGGACACAGGAATATGAACACTCACTTCTTTTTCTCCTCCTCGTTAGGCTTCTGGAGGCCCCCGTAGAGCTCGTCGATGTAGATCTGGTAGAGACACTGCTCCTCGGAGACTGCAACAAGACCGGAGACGTCACCGAGCTGCTCTAACAGCCACCTCGGAGCTCATAGAGGAGCTGAAGCTCGTTAGAGGGGCTGGAGCTCGTTAGAAGGGGCTGGAGGCTCCACTCACTGCCAGCAAAGTCGTTCTGCACCAGCCCTCGGTACCGCTCGTAGTTACATTTCCGCTCGTCGGATTCCTGCTCGGGGGAGCTGACAAAAAAGGAGTAGAAATGGGGTTTGGGGCTCCTGAGAATCCCACAAGGAGGAGGTTCCCGTCTCCCCCAAGCGATTTCAAGCCCCAGAATGAAAACACAGGTTTGGGGAGTCAACCCTCTCCCTGTTCCAGTGACTCTTTCTGTGAAGAATTTATTCCTAATATTCAGCTCCTGGAGGAGCTGGAGGTGGTTCCACCTCGTTGTGACCCTCGGGAGAAGAGCCCAGAGCTCCCTCCTCTCCACCAGCTCCTCTCAGGGAGCTGCAGAGAGCAAGGAGGTCTCCCTTCAGCCTCCTCTTCTCCAGGAGAAACCCCCCCAGGGCCCTCAGGCTTCTTCTCCAGCCCCTTCCCCAGCTCCGCTCTCTTCTCCGGAGGCTCCACGACCTCCATCTTCTTCTTGGGGCCCAGTCCTGCCCCTCCTGCTCCCCTCGACTCACTCACATGGGGTTGAGCAAGGGTGGGGTGTACATGGGGATGTAATCCAGGTGAGCCCTCACGTCGAAGCGATCGATCATGTTGTTGGTGTCGCCTTGCCAGGGCATCCTGGGAGGAGAGAGAGAGAGAGACGTTGCCAAGGGGCACCAAGAGCAAGAAAAACAGAGAAAAATTTAGGAAAGTGACTGGAGGATCTCGGTTACTCACATGTTGACAGGGCTCTCGGCGGCCAGAGCGACGGCCGAGTCCAGGTGGACCTTGCAGGCTCGGCCGTGGACCTGGAGGAACTGAGCTGGGTCCTTCTTCTGTGAGGAGGAGGTGATGAAGGAGGTGGAAGAGGAGGAGGAGGTGGAGGAGGAGGAGAGGGAGGAGGAGAACGAGAAATTCCAGGTTAGGAAACAAAAAAAACAGGGGGTGAACCCCCCCCACCCAGGGAGAAGGGGGAACCCCAAGATTCTAGTGTTTGAGAAAAGGGGGAGCTCCAAGATTCCATCAATGAAGAAAAGGGGGGAGCCCCAAGCCTCAGGGGAAAGGGGGAGCCCCAAGATTCAGGGGCTGGAAAAAAAGGGGATCAGGAGCCCCAAGTTTTGAGGAAAAGGCTTCCCCCCAAACACTCACGATCTTCTCGTAGTACTCGCGGCGCCGCTCGGCGCGTTTCTTGTAATCCACCATCATCCCGCGCAGCTTGCGCTCGTGCTTCCGCGCCTCGTGCCACATCCCGCAGCTGCCGCTGGGCCCAGGGGGGGCAGGCGGAGAGAAGGGGGGGGACACACACACACACGGCTGCTCCCTGAGGGAGGGGACACGGAGTTTGGGGGATGAAGAGTTTGGGGGACGAGGAGTTTGGGGGACGAGGAGCTCGAGGGGACGAGGAGCTTGTTTGGGGGGGACGAGGAGTTGGTTGGGGGGACGAGGAGAAACCTCAGGGATGTGTGGGAAGAGAAGGACATGGGGGGATAGGAAGGAGATGCAGGAACAGAGGGAGAGACCCAGAGGATCATGGGAGTCCAACCGTCCCCATCAAGCACTGATCCATGTCCCTCAGCACCTCGGCCACTCAACCCTTAAACCCTCCAGGGTTGGGACTCAACCCACTCCCTCTTCCAGTGACACTTCCCGTGAAGAATTTATTCCTAATGTCCAGCCTGAGCCTCCCCTGGAGGAGCTGGAGGTGGTTCCACCTCGTTCCGACCCTTGGGAGAAGAGCCCAGAGCTCCCTCCTCTCCCCCAGCTCCTCTCAGGGAGCTGCAGAGAGCAAGGAGGTCTCCCCTCAGCCTCCTCTTCTCCAGGAGAAACCCCCCCCAGGGCCCTCAGGCTTCTTCTCCAGCCCCTTCCCCAGCTCCGCTCTCTTCTCCGGAGCCTCCACGACCTCCATCTTCTTTTTCTTGGGGCCCAGCCCTGACCCCAGGAGTCGAGGTTGGGTCTCCCCAGAGTCCAAGCCAAGATGTCCTTGGCCTTCTGGGCCCCCTGGGCCCCTGCTGGCTCCTCTTCCACCAACCCCCCCAGCTCCTTCTCCTCCTCCAGGGACCTTTCCAGCCGCTCTTCTCCTCGCCTGGAGCTGCCCAGGGGGTTGTTGTGCCCCAGGTTCCCGGATGAACCTCATCCCGTTGCCCTCAGCCCATGGATCCAACTAGCTCAGACCCTTTCGGAAGGGGAGGGGACAACAAGAGGGGAGCAGGGAGCAAGGTGGGGGACAGAGGGGAGGGGGGAGAGGGTCGCGAGGGGCCCCTCAGGGTGCTGGGGGAGAGTGTGAAGGGGTGGGGGGGGCGCGGCCGCCATGTCTCACTCACCGCCGCCGAGGAGGAGAACCCGGAAGCGGAAGTGAGGGGGCGTGGTCGCGCGCGGGGAGCGTAACCTGACGGGGCTGGGAGGGCTGAGGGAAGGGGAGTGGCCAAGGGCTGAGGGAGGACTTAGGGCGGGGGCTGAGGGAGGAGGCGTGGCCAAGGGCTGAGAGAGGAGGCGTGGCCATGGTCTCACAGT
>JAUMJK010002455.1:0-30523 GCA_033558105.1 Coccyzus lansbergi
GGCGGCGAGCGTCGCGCGGCGGGCGAGGGCGCGGAGCCCCTCTTGCTGCCGCTCTGTGGCCTAGAGGCGCGGGGGTGGGGGGGGGGCACGGAGCGCGGGGGGGGCGGGTGGGCGTGTCGCGGGGCGGCGCGCGGCCAATGGTGTGTCGGGGCAGCGCGGGGCAGCGCGGGCTGCGGCGGCGCGCGGGGAGCGGCGCGGGGTAAATAAAAGGGGGGGCAGAGACACCCGGAGAGAGCGGCGGGCGGGAAAGAAAAGTTTGTGCTCCCGGCGGCCTCGCGGAGCCGGCGGCGCCGCGCGCTCTCCCCATTGTTTGGGGGGGCGCGGGGAAGGCGGGGGGGGGGGGAAGGCTTGTTTGTTTGTTTTATCCCCCCCGAACATGGCAAAGGTTCAGGTGAACAACGTGGTGGTGCTGGATAACCCTTCTCCCTTCTACAACCCGTTCCAGTTCGAGATCACGTTCGAGTGCATAGAGGACCTGTCGGAAGGTGAGCGCGGCTCTCCCGGAACGGGATCCGGAACCCGGGTGGGGGGGTTCATTTTCCAGGCTTAAACTTTGCGCGGGGCCTGCTCCCCGCCATCCCGCGGTTTCTCCACACACACGCACACACGCTCCCCCTTCCTCCTCAAGTTCCGAGGCGCGGGGACGCCACGCGTCCCCCGGCCCGGGGAAAGTTGCGGCGGGGCCGGGAGAGGAGGGAAGGTTTCTCCCTTTTTCCGGGGCCGCCGAGCTGAGGCTCAACTTGCGAGGAACTTGTTAGAGCGGCGGTAGCCATGTTTGCCAGCTTTGTGTGCGCGCGCGCGAGCGGGGGGCGCCGGCACCGAGGCGGTTAACCGGGACCGCCCCCCCCCCCCCTCCCACTCACGGGCAGCGCGCGCACCTCTCCCCCTCTTGATTCATTCATTGTAACACCTTTATTCATTGATTGATTGATTTGATGCCGCGGGAGGGGAGGTTGGGGGGGGACGGAGGAGGCGGCTGTCTGTAGAAGCTGCCCCGAAGTTGCCGGTGCTGCGGGGATCCCGGCGGCGCCGCCCGGAGAGGGGCTAGAGCTCGGCCCCCACAGCGCCCCTCGGCGGCGGGAGGCGCCCCGCGGCGGGAGGTTTGAACGCGCGGGGAGGAGGAGGACGGCGGGTCCGGTCCCGCTTCCCGCCGGGGGAAGGAGGAAGTGGAGTCGGTGGCGGGTGGTGAGGGGGCCTCGGGGTTCCCTCCGTGCCCGTCTCCGGGCTGCTGGCACGGCACTAGGGGCTCATCACTCTCTGGATGTACCTTTAGAGCTCATCCTGAACAACTGGGGTGAGAAGGATTTGAGTGGTGAGGCACTGGCACAGGTTGCCCAGGGAAGCAGAGGATGCCCCATCCCTGGAGGCATTCGAGGCCAGGTTGGATGAAGCTTTCAGCAACTTGATCTAGTGGGATGCATCTAGTGGGTTGGAACTAGATGATCCTTAAGATGCCTTCCAACCTAAACTATTCTATGAGTTATAGGTGGTCTTATGCAGAGTTCTTGATCCTCTCCTCCCCTAAATGCATATTAGACAAACAGGATAATGTGAGGACGAGTACTGCTATCGTTCACATTTAAAAATAAGATTAAACATAGCCTTGCTATATTTGGATGAAAAATCTGCTGTCATTGCCTTAGCTTTCACCTGCTAATATGTGTGTTTACTGTGCTGTTTTCCCTTCAGTCAGTCCTGTGTATTGCTGACCTTAAAATCCATTAAGTCCAGCCCTCTTTTGCTTTTTTTTCCAAAAAAGTTGTTATTCTGTATCAAGATACCAAGCAGCATTTGGATCTACCCATTAAAAGTATAATTTAAAACTTACTTTTAAAAGGCCTTTTTTTGGTACTAAATACTACTAGTTTAGAATGAACTTCCTATTCTTTGACTAGAATAACAGGCACATATGAGTGTGATGATCTTAATTCGTTTAACCTAAACCACTTCTTTTAAGTGGCAACTAACATTTAGATGCTGATAGGAGGTCCTTAATTGTCCTAGATGAGTAGTTGCAGTACTGGCAGTAGCTAGTGCTGGATGCTTACAAGGTAGATTAAAAACTGGCCAGTTGTGGTGTACAAAGGAGTAAAATCCCTTCCTAAGCCCTTTTTATTGTGTTACTTAACCCCCTAATACCTGCACTGGTGTTAAACATGATAAGCAAAGATTCATTAATGAGGAAAGAGAATTACAATCATAAAGCAGCCAAGTTCTATTACAGTGGTGGGGGTTTATATGCTTAAGTTCTATTACTGCATCAAGAAACCACAATGTAGACCTTTAGATTCTGCAGAGAATACTAACAAAGTAAATATAATAGGGTGTATGTTAGTACTTCTGCATAGATGATCAAGGCATATGGAAAAATACTCTACATATACCTTTAAAACTTCCATGATATAGCTTTGATGCATCATGTTATAAATCAAGATTCACTTTATCCTTAAAAGCCCAAAATGAACAAAACCAAAAAACCCCCAAGCCACTTAGTCATGGTTTTCCATAATGGTGATTTTCTTTTTTCCTCTTTGTTTAAAAAAAAAGTCTCTTAATATTAGTTCTTTGTGAGTATTTATGCATGTGGTTTTGAATCAAAAAGTGAAAGTGAAAAGCTGGCCCAGTAAGAGCTAATGTGTACTAATTTGCAGTTGCAGCTTTCAAACACCTGTGGTGGAGAGGCTTAGTTAGAAAAAACCTTGAATGGTAAGAAACATTTGGGTTTTGGTGCATTACTTTAGGAAACTAGGTGCTATATTTCCTTTTTTCTTTGTCTGTAGTTCACATTTCAGGATGTGGATAAAATCCAGATGCCAATATCCCCAATCAGAATCATGCTATCAGAAGTTAACTGGTGTAAATTTTCTCAGGATACACAAGTTGTGTGAAGGAATGGGGGCATACAGTTAGTGTGCCCAGTGCTTACACAGTAGGCTTTCTTATTCAGTTAAATACCTTCCATATTCTGTATAATTATATCTGCGAGGTGTAGATGTGGAAGGTGAGAATTTCTTTTGGGGAGGTGAGTCAGTATTGAAAGCATTTGCTGCATTGTAGACATAGGCAGGCATTGTCCTTGTTGTGAGGCAATTCTGACAGGCTTTGAGAAAATGCTGAACTTGGCTCCCAACAAGAATGTGAGCCCTGTCCTCTGTACAAAAATTGAAAATCAACCTGACTATGAAAACAAGGGGGATTCCTGCAGTACTGACTGATGGGATGCTCTGGTTCATGAAGACTGGGGCAGGTGTGGATTAATTTTTCCAGTGCTTGTTATTATAGGCCTGTTCCCAAAGAAGGAATTTTAGACTCTACAAAACTGTAGATAGGCAAGAGCAGAAACCTTTAAATATAATGATAAATAATGTTTGGTGTTTTTCTGTTTTTGTTTTGCTGTAGATCTGGAATGGAAAATAATCTATGTGGGTTCAGCTGAAAGTGAAGAGTACGATCAGGTGTTAGACTCTGTTTTAGTAGGACCTGTTCCTGCAGGCAGACACATGTTTGTATTTCAGGTGAGTTCGATTTAACTGTTTGAGAGGGTTGTGTTAATTTGTTTAAAGATGACTGTATTGAACTAGGAAGCAGCTGAAAAGTAACGGTAATCTAGAACAATATTTCAGTCAAGTCTTCAGGTATGATACACTTTCCTTTAAAGTCTGTTCACAAACTGGTGGGTTTTGCCCCAATACTTCCAGAGCAGTATTTTTCGCTTGTGGTATTAATAAGTAGAGACAGAGGTGTTAGCACTATTCCTGTAGCTACTGACAATTTTGACCACTCTAGTTTATAAATACATTTTAGATCACTGGGTAATCAAGAGTGCCAGCCACCTGGTTTACACTAGCACCATCAATTTAACTCTACTACAGTGGGTGTTAGCCTTGCACTATAAGGAGCACTAGGTTAACATAGAGAACATCTTCAGAAGATCAGGCCAACAAATTCACTGTAAAACTCTGCCAAATAGTCAAGAGTTCATTTCTGTTTGGCAGGATCAATGTTCAACTGTGTTGTTAAGCTAAATGTGCTAAATCACAACAAAATGTAGCATTTTGTGAAATGCGACAGAACTCCAGTGGCAGATAGCAGGGATTTGGGATACAAATGACTGTCCAGCAAACTCTGGTGCATGTGACAGTCCTGTAAAATACTGCTGTTGAAGCTCTAAGGAATAACAAAGGGAAGGAAAACGGTGAAAGAGCAGCACTAAGAAGGCTTACTAGCCTATTCTGGTTGCTGTTTTAAGTCAATGAGGGGAGAAATACTAAAGCAGACTTGCATAAATTCTTACAGGCGTAGGGGGTGTATTTTTGTTTGTTTAATCAAAAACTATGATTTAGCTTACTTTGATAAACAGGGAAAGAAATACCAGTTTGCCTTGTAAACTGAGAGCAAAATCCATCAGCAGAGAAACTGGGACTGAAAAGGAGTACAGCTCCACTGTATAAGAATTATACTATTTCCCCAAACCTATAAATTCACGTAACTAAATGGTAAATGCATGCTGGAATACAAGCATCAAAAAAAAAACAAGTGCTGTTGAATACGCTTTCTTATTTCTCATGTCTACTGTAGCTGTTTAAAAAAAAAAAATCAACATTTGTGAGGCATCTTGATTAATCCCCTAAGTTCCAGGACAGGTTTTTTTTCCTCCTTACAGGACAGGCTGAAGGAGTAGGAGTAAGCTGGAGGTTACATTTATCCAAGCACATATGTGCAAACAGCTATTGAAACTCTTCTGTTCTTGGAAATGGGCCTAAATACTTCTTCACTACAGATAAAGTGGATGTGTAACAAATGCGTCATTTATTAACAGTTCTTCCATTAGCAAGCTATTATAGCTTATGTCATTAATTGGTCAGAAGTAGGTAGATCCTCTGTTGCCCTCCAAGGTGCTACCTTGCAGCACTGTATCCAGAGAAATTAGCTTGCATTTGCGTTTCTAATTTAAAAGTTATAACTGACAATGCAGCTAAATTAGGAGACAATTGTAACAAGTCCTGTAAGAGTCAGTACTTCTGTGTTACAATAAATTATCACTTTTGTTTCTTAGGAAGTACTGTTAGTGTAAGTATATTAGATTTCAAAAGTACTGGGTTTCAGGTGAGGGTAGGACTTGGTTCCTGTGTACGCTGGAGAGCAGCAAAACCCTAAGTGCTGCAATAAGCCTTTGCTGATAAACCAAGCTGTTCTATTCAGTGAACTGAACTAGCCTGGAACATGGACAGAACTGGCAAGGGAAGGCCAGAATGGAGCGAAGTACAGAACTACAGGGGATGTGCAATATAAAGAAAAGATTGTATTCTCTAGGGATAGCACAAGGAAAGGTCCTTGGTGGAGGTGTATAAAATTTTCAGCTAATAATAGACTGTAAATGTTTCTAAATGGGGAAAATGGCTGAAGCAGCAAGTAAAATGGAATAGCAGGCAGATAAAGTCCAAGGATGATAGAACTACCTTTGTTGAAAAGGTGTGTATCAGGTTGGGAACTTAGTCTTACATAAAGATTGAAATCTGTTGGGCTTTTTTGACTTACAGGGTCAGCTTTTTATTTTTTCCTTTTTTTTAAAAAAAACCTCAACCTTTTAAAATGTTTCAGTATTGAAGGTGTACAGCTTGGCTTGTTTGGTTCTGAATACCAAGGTATAAGTAGTGAAATGTGATTTCTCTTCTCTATGCACTTGGGCATTTGTATTAAATTCACAGAAAACTTTTTTGAGACTATAAACCTATAAATTGCTGTCTGTAAGTGGTGATATGACCTTAGTTACCTACTCTGCAGTAATAGATATGTTAATAAATGTATTATGTGGAAAAGCAAGGTATTGGTACAAACATACATACATCCACTGATTTCTTAAAATTCTTACGTGATCTCTAGCGTAAGAATGGTGTATTAAGACAGTGACTTATGCAAAAGTGCATCTTTTTGCCCATCAAAATATCTATTGCCAGGTGCTCACTTGCCACTTGGTCATCTAGCTCTTTAATTCTACCTATGTATGACCATTTGTTGCCTGGGCAATTAAGATGTTTGATATCCAAGGCAGAAAGTCCAAAATTTGAGAAAACAGTTTTAAATAGTGTTCAGTGTCTTTTACACTCAGCAAAACAATGCTTGAGAGTTAAATTGTTTCCTTGGTTTTACATCTGTATCAGAAGATACTACAGGACACAAAATGACAATAGGAGCCTGGAAGAACTAAAATTCCCTATCAATGAGTTGAGTTTCATGGGGTATTAAATGGAAATGTCCTTTTGCATTATATTAGTCTATAACTGCCCACTGTAGAACCTAAAGCAATCACATGGTCCTGGGCACTCTTAGAACAAGACTACTGAATTAAAGTAGTGATTTTTTTATGTATTGGCAGTTCGTGTGATTTCTTAAAGATTCTATGCTTCCCTTACATCTTGGTCATCTTTTCCTTTCCCTTGTGCTAACTGTAAGGCCATTTGGTCATTTGCTGTTCCCTTCAGGACTGGAAGAAGCTGTGTTCTACCTCATACCCTCTTAATTTCTCTTCCCTTGCTGTACTTGAACCCAAGAGGTCTGACTCATCTAATTCTTCTGCAAAGTGTCCACAGGTTCTTCTAAAAAGATAGACTGTTTGAAGGTTTAGAATTGAAGTAGCAAAGAACAGGAGCCAATGATGCAAGACCACTTGGTCCCAAACTGCACAGTGCTGGACTGTATAAATACTTCAGAAAAGTAGGGATGAGAGGGACAGCAGGAATTAATCCCATGTGTCTTCTGTCCTTAGGCAAGGTTTGTTACAGGTAAATCATTCTAATATACGTTGTTAACAGCAACTTGGACTTGCAACAGGTGTTCATTGTTGGCTTTAGGTCTTCATGTAGAATTGTAAATATGAAGTGGTTTCAATTCCGCTTTGATTGCTGTTTCTTTAAGTCTTACAGCAGAATGAGGCACCACATTTTATCAATGAATGTGTAGTTAGGAAGCAAATTTTATTGATCATTAATAACTGCAGAGCCATGGTAAGTAAAGATGTTGAGGAGGGTTGTGAGAGTTGACTGTTAATTAGGATTGTATCCTGGCTGTAAATTATGTCCAGTGTCTTGGAGCAATGATGCATTTAACTGCATACATTTTAACATATGTAGGTGTGGGGAAGGAGGCAAGAGAAAGTAGTACTTAATTCTTTCCTTAGAAATCTGTGGGGCAGTTGAAACCTCACATTAACCTGCTCCTCTTGCAGAAGTATAAATTGCAGTCTGTATTTTTGAGGGTTTAGTTTTGTTAAAAACACAGATGTAGAACAGTTCAACCTCAGAGGTACAAAAAAAAAAAAATCTTGTTCTTCTAAGTGATTACTGAGATGGGCTGGAGAACAATACTAGCGTAGAACTGGAGGGATATTAGTACTGTTCCTTGACCCAACAGTTCATCTGCTTGTATATACAAAAAGCAGTCTTGGATCAGAGCTGTCTAATCACCCATGAGAAATGTTAGCATACAGTATTACTGTATTCTAAGTAGCTCTTTCTCTTAAGGATAGTGCCCTAAATTCAGGGTTGATGTTATGAAGATGGGTATATAACTTGAAGAGAGCTTTTAAATAGAGACTGCTCAGCTACTTAAGATTCTCTAGCTAGATAGGCAAGTGGTATCAATTTTATTTTAACCCATTTTTCCCTTTTACATTTAGGCTGATGCCCCTAACCCAGGACTTATTCCAGATGCAGATGCAGTAGGTGTAACAGTTGTGCTAATCACGTGCACCTATAGAGGTCAGGAATTCATCCGAGTCGGCTACTATGTAAACAATGAATACACTGAAACAGAACTGAGAGAGAATCCACCTGTAAAGCCAGATTTTTCTAAGGTAAGGTACTTCTGTCCTGGTTGTATATCAAAGTTTACACTTACAGAAAGAGGTTTTTAAGAAACAGTACCGAATTCCAAGTGATTTCATGGAGTACATAGAATGAGGCATCAAATAGTGGAAAAGACTGTGGGACAAATTGCAGGTGCCATCTAGTTGCCATAAATTTGAACATTGAGAAGCCCGCAGCAGTTTCCTAGAGCTCAAAGCTCCTTGCCTAGGCTTGATTATTTTGCACTGATAGTCTGAAATAAACTGCTTGGTTCCTTCTACCTGCACCACTGCTCAAAGTGGCTCTGTTCTTCTGAAAAACAATACTTTTTTTTTTTTTCTAGGATGGTAAACATGGAACTATGTTCTAAGTATCAGTTGAACACAGTCCTTACTGGATGCTCTAGTGTTAAAGAGCTGTAGCTTCTGCAAATACTAACAATCAGAATAACTTCTGTATACAATGAGAGAAGGTGGGCAGCCTGTTAGGAGCAGGTTGGATGATCATCTTGTCACCAGACAACTTGATCCCAGAAGTATTAGGATTTAAAAAAGTGTCCTTTGTGGTAAAAAATTAAACCAGGGCTAAAATTGAAAGGTAGTATGAAATAGAATTATTTGGAATCTAATACCCTGGGGAGAAGGATCAATTAAACATCAAAACCTAGTCAAAATCGTGTGAAATACTTTACCCAGGCAGACTTTGTATGATCAAGGTTCAGTGAAGCATCTGTGTTTGTTTCATGAAAGATTTTGAGGAGCTGGGCTTTTACTTTATAAAAGCTGGTGTCTGTGTACATGCTTGGGTTCCAGAGTTGTGTGCTGATGAAAATTATTTCTCAAGTATTTATGAATTATATGATTGGATAGATATATGAGAAAATGAAGAGGATAATGCATTAGTTGTAATGAGTAGTACAGAGATAATCCCTGTAGTACCTGAAACTGATTTTCAAATGTAACTAAAATTGAATTAGTATGTGAATGGGTTTTTAAAAGTCACTTAGGATTGCCTATGCCTAACTTAATTTTCAGGGATCATATGCACAATATGTTCTCAACACTCAAAATTATGGTTAATTTGGAGGATTCTTAAACTTATCTGTTCCTTCCTTTCCCCCCCCCACTTAATTCACATTTTTTTGGATGTGAATGCCAGAATGTTGACTTTCTTTTAAGTACTTGAATTTAGAAATGCATAGAATTACTTATCTTAATTCTCTGCTTATATAAAAAGCTAGCTCTGGTTCTGTGAAAAAGAATAGCAAAAGCTAGCATGTATTGATTTAAAGTCTTTAATGTGACTTTGAGATACAATTTACTAAACTGATCACTTGATGGGTAATAGACCCACCTAGGTTAAAAAGTGGTCTAGTTTGCATAAGAAGTTGGGAAATGTTTCCTGAGAGCGCACTTTTCAGCGAATAAAATCAGCATTACTACACAAAGCAAATTTTTTATGCCATCAGTCTTAACTTTCACATGTGGCCAATGGCAATAAGTGGCCATCCTCCAGTTAACTATGTATTATCTTGAAAATGGTGAAAGATTAAAAGTGAGCATGTTCTTTTTTTTGCTACACACAAAGAAATACATGTTTTCAAAGGAAAATGAAGGCCAGCTGTGAGAATAAAATGACTGATGTGTAGGCACATCCACTGCCACACAATGGGTATCCTCCAAATCTAGGTAATGTGTTTGCTTTAAAACCTTAGTAGATCAGTTTCACTAACTGAACTTTAATTAATCTAAAGCATGGTAATTTCATTTAAGAAAAGGTTGTACTCTTAAGACAGACAGTTGATGAAATTGATAGTTACTGCCAACACCATAAAGATGATGCAGAATTTTATAAGTACTGTGGTTTGCAAAATCTTTATGGGGTAGTCATTATTTATTAAAAGCTAGCTAAAATAACAAACACTCAGAATTTACTTGCAGAATTCTTGTACAGCCTTGAATTCACAGAACACTTAAAATATCCTCTTGGGTTATTTTGCTGAGGTAGGATATTAAAGTAAATTAATGAGTTGTGTGTCTGTAGGCATGTTTCTGAGCCATAGATAGTAGCCACAAATTCATGTTTATATCAGTTACTTCTTAAATTGTTTTACACATACAAGGATATGGGGAGTAAAAAGGAAAGAAATCTAGATGCACGTGTACGGCAGCTTGAGATGTACACATAATTTAATCCAGATATTTTCTTCTTTCCCAGCTTCAAAGGAATATTTTGGCATCTAATCCCAGAGTTACAAGATTCCACATCAACTGGGAGGACAACACTGAAAAACTGGAAGATGCAGAGAGCAGTAACCCAAATCTACAGTCACTGCTTTCTACAGATGCATTGCCTTCAGCATCAAAGGGGTGGTCAACATCAGAAAATTCATTAAATGTTATGTTAGAATCTCATATGGACTGCATGTGACTTAGACACCACCATTTTGGTACTGTACATGTGTTAAACTGTAAAAACAACTAGAACTATTTCCTTCAAATTCCATAAGTACATAGTTGACAAGCAATGTGAAGAACTTGTTTTAAAACATCCTGTAGAAAGTTTATAAAAAAAAATCAGTATTTGAGCAAATTGTGGAATATAAATACAACTATTTTTAAGTAATTGCCTTTTTTCTCTAATGTGTTATTCTGTGTGGTCTAAACCAAACCTGATTAAAGTATACATATTTTTCCCCCTCTCCCTTTACTTTGTAAGCACTATTAAAAGCTGAAAACCCGAAAGTTGGAACATTCAGGCAAAATGAAGGAATAATGATGTGTTCTCATCTCTGCTATCCAGATTGCCAAATGTTAAGTGCCCTTTAATAGCAGCTTAAGAACAAAACTGTCATTAGATGAAGTGCAAAGAAAAAAGTATCTCTTAAAAAAAAAAGTCCAAAAATGTCCTCTTGCTCTCAAAGCAGGCAGCACAGTGTAATTTTAGGTGCAAGCTTCTTTTCCTTTCAAGGCACATACTTGTTACTTAAAGCATGCAATTTGAGATTTACCATCTGCTATCCTAGATGTTAGGACTTTTTTTTTTTTTAATCTCCTGCTGCTGTTTACTCAAACTGGTTTAAGGACAATGTTTCATGTGGATTTGGGTGGGTACCTCAGGAAGGAACCCTTTTTAGGGTGGCTGAAAAAGCAAGCAGGATTGGTTGGAAGGATTCAAACAGTTAATAGAAAATTTAAGCACCAAAGTATTAGCAAGAGCATCCAAAAATGCTCTTTTTTGCAAGATTGTGTACAACTGCTGGTTGGTATGTTTATTTTCAGGTATGCTTTATTCTTATTGCCTTTTTAACTAGTAATGAGTTGATGCTTTCTCCCAGATTTTTTGAAATGCAGTATTGAACACTTTTCTGTTTTTTTCTGTACCTTTTAAGGCAGTCCTGTGCACTGATACAAATTAAGATTCAAATCCTGTTGTGGCAGGCATGACAAACTCAAGAATACATTGACAGCCCTGAAGTGCTTGCACTGAGACATCCCTATTACCTGCAGCATCCTTGAAGATAAAAAGAACTAAGCAGTAAATTGTAAAGACTTAAGGCATTATTATGACACATTTAGTTACTCCCTCCCATCCTCATTAAGCCTTATACATTTACTGTGGCTATATGTACATTTAGAATTCTAATCTGTCATGTCACATTACAGGAATATAGTTATGATAGTTATTACTAACTACCCAAACTGTGCATAATTGTGGACTCGGCCCTTAAAAAAAACCATAGATTTCACAATGACTGACAGTATAGTCCTGAATAAAAATAGAATACTCTCTCTTCTCTTTCTGCATTCTCTAATGGGGATGAAGATGTCCCAAGAAGCTAGCACTTCTGTCTTTCCACATCATTATTAAAATTGTCTTCATTTCTAACTGAAAGGAATGACCTGATCTGAGCCTATGTGCACATTTGTTACTTGTATGGAAACTCAGCACTATGTATGGTAGCTGAATGAATTAATGAAACCATTAATATGTGGAACCCTAATCTGTGCTCTTAAAAAATGCTCTGTATTTGTTTAAGATGATAATTAGCTATTTCAACATGTTAACGCTGTAACATTGGTATGACTTAACACAACGAAGTGGTCCCATAGACCAATGGTTGATTCACTTGAGGGCCAAAATGATACAAATTTTTAGGAAAGATCTTTTGATTTTCAGTTGTATTGCAGCTTTAAGGTCTATGGTGACATTTTGAGATTTTTTTCATGTACTTTATTGTTGTATTTATAAATCTGTTTTGGAGATTTCTTAAATGTAAGCATGCAAATAACTTTGTAATCTGCTGAAAGACTGTCAGGCTGCTGATGTCTGGCTTGTGCTGTGGCTACTGTATTTCAAACCTTTGCACCTACTGATGATTCACATGAGAACATGATCAAGTGCAAGCTGTTACCAGAATCCATCCGTAGCATGAAGGCTTCTTAGGAACATGTGCCAGAAGTGATGGAAGCAAACGGTATTACTGCTATTGCAAAGTTAACTGCAAAATACAGTCTGCAAAACTATTTCACAGAATTAATTTAGAGAACTCAAAGTGAAGATCTGTTGTTCTGTTTATAAGGAAAATTCAACTGCACATGTGAAATTTGGTACAGTAAACTTCAAGCTAGACCAAGCTGGTGTGATGCTGCAGTAGAATTTGACACCACCTTAAAACCTTACCTGATGGACTAATGCATCCTATATACAACCAACCCACTGATTACAGGAAAAATAATCCTACTGTCCTTGGTGAAAAATGGGTAATAACAACCACATCTCGAGATCTATGCTTTTTGAGAGACTGGATGCCTCTCAGATTTTCTGCAATTTTGTCCAGATGTTAGCAGTCCATGCACACTGTCTTCTGAACATGACTTTTCCTGGCAAAACTACATTCTGGAGACATGGAATTTGAGAAACAAAATTCTGATTCTCTAGAGGCTTTGGGTCTGATCATCAGCCAACATCACAGCTCAAAATCAGGGGTATTAAAAGATACAGCACTTAAAAGTCATCTCTGTGAAGACTTTTCCCTGATCTCTGAATGTTGTGAAACAGCAGGGCTGTATAGATGACAGACAGAAAACTAATACAGACAGCACAGCATTACAATTTCAAGACCAAAGAATTGCAGAGGCCACCAAGATGCAAAGGAATGCTGCAGCTTCTATTAACAAGACTGGTGATGCACCTATCTCACTGTATTTTTGCCTCAGATAGGCAAGATGATAGACTCAGTTCCATTAGAAGATTGTCATAATGCTTATCAGAAGTTATTCACTTGCAAAGTAGTATATGGATCAGAAAAAGCAGTGTTATGAATGAAAAACATGGGTGGTAGCTTATGTCTTAGCTTGAAAAAAACCGTGTTCCTTTATCTTACAGTCATCATGATTTATTCATGGATCAGCTTCAGTTTGAATTGCTGTGACTGAATGAAGGGGGCAAAAAGGCCTTGCTCTATCATAATGGAGGCTGGTGAAATTTAACCTCTCCTCTGGCTGTACTAAGCTCCACTGAAAAAGCCAACCCCTACTACCAATCTTCAGGACTGCAGCAACTCAGAACATTGCTACAGTAACCACAGTAACTTAGTTTATAGCTCACCAGACAATCCATATTCTCAAGATGTGAGCGGCAAAGTCAGAAAAACAAATCTGATGATCTGACAGTCCATGATTTTTTCATAGAGCCTCAACTGCTGATCTTTTGGAAGTCAGCTCAGACTGGAGACCAGCCACTTGCAGCTAGAGAAAGCTTGTACACTGCCATCTGAAAATGGTGGTAGGGAAGGAAAAGGCAAAAAAAAAAAAAAAAACCAACCCAAAAATGCAAACACATGATGCACGTACACTCCTGGCAAAAAAAAAACCAAAAAAAACCAAAAAAACAAAAAAAAACAAATAACCCAACAAAACAAAAAAACCCCACTTCATTTACCACAGAGCGAAAAAGGCAAAATTACCTAAATCTTGTAGTTTCTGTCTGTGCAGCTGCAGGAGGTCCTTCCCACGCTCACTTAACTACCCTACCCTTTATCAATAGCACAGTGGTCTGCCAGCTTGAAGGTTCGCTCATGTTTTTGAAAGCCACAGAAGTTTTGTTTGGAGATGATGGGTTAATTATTTCTGTGGTTGCCAACTGCAGGGCTCTGGTCAGTGCCAAATGGGAAGATGCAACAAAACTGACTACTACCTGGCAGTGGTGTGTGGGACTATTCATGCTGCGCCTTCCCACTTGTATTTATGTTTCTAGTTAAAGTTCAGCTTAAGAGCTGGTCTTGTAGTTTGTGATATGAGTGTGCGATAGGGCTGCAGAAGACGGATGGATTTGTGCTTGATTTTTGGTCCTGACAAAGAAGATTCTAAGGAAGAAGAGTTAGCTGGAGTCACTAGGGAGGCTCTATTAAAAGTAGTGCCCAGGTTGTATCTGGAACTTAGAAACCAAAGGCCCTTTCAGGAGGGGATGAAGGGATGGTATACTCCAACATCTCCAGCTCTTGGTAATGCTGGCTTGGCTGGGTGCTCATTGTCCATGGCAAGAAGGCTGTGACTGGCTTCCCCGCAGATAAGAGGACATCAAAGGAAGGAGGTGTGTGTGCCTCAGAAGCACTGTGCCAGACATAAGAGACAACAGCTACGTGCCAACAGCACAGGTAAGGACTGGCTGAAACATCAGGAGCTTCTAAGGAGTTCTTCCCTCCAAAACACCCCTGGACCACGAGTTAAGGAGGCCTACCTTTCAACATAAGGGGGTCTCACTAGAAAGGTGTGCCAGCCTACACTGGGATGAAGCAGAGGTTTATGGTGTGGTAAAGGGAATCCTAAAGACAGGATATCCATCCAAAAATCAACTGCTTGAATTACCTGCCATTTCAACAGCAGGATCAAACAGCCCAATGAAGGCCTGCCTGGACATATTATACCAGAAGCATGTAAGGCCTGAAACCTCCAGCCGATGTGACGAAGATGTTGCTCCTGCAGTATTTCCTGTGCATCCTAACTACAGGTCTTCAGATATAGATGTGTGAATAAACCAAAATTTCTGAAGGCAAATATCTACTTGGCTAAATAATCTTGCATGGAGGTAGTCAAGGTAAGCTCTGTCTCAGGACAAAAACACCCTGAAGCAACATTATTGATAGGTAATTGAGAGAACTGAGTGATTTGCAAGTGATGAGACATTGTTACAGAGGCATATTTCTAACAAGGTTTGATCAAAACTGATTCCTTCCAGAAGTTCAGCAGCCTTAATACAGAGTTAAGGCCTCTTCAGCTTGAGACCCAACTCTTTAAGGAACAGCCAATGAAGTCAGGCTCTCAAAAAAAATATTTTCAAGACACATGCTAATAAAAATTAATTTCATGTACAATTATGACTGTACAGGAAAACAAGAATCCTGCATTAGAAGTGGAGAACCAAGAAGAGTGGCCTACAGGCTGCACCTCTATCAATAACCTTATCAGGGTTGCAATATGAAAAACTGTTCCCAGGCACACCTTGGCCTGTATCAACTAGGGTGTGCCTAGGGGGACAATTTGGTGAATTGCAAATAGGGAGAAATATCTCCGGTTTCAGCATCTTGTGTACCTCACCATGTACTCCATAACCATAGCTGGATGGCTCATGTCAGTCACTTTTATTGGTTACTAATGCATCAAGAAACAACTTGGTACCTGGAGCCCTCCTGGCAGAGAGGCCTACTATGAAAAATGGTTGTTTCCCATTGAATTCGATGTCTTCAATGAAAATTAAAAAAACCCCAAAACAGTAGCAAACTGCTGGTGGCATATGGACAACGTCAGCCTTGCAGAGTGTAAGCAAAAAGGCAGTACTCTCAAGGCTCTGTAGAGGTTGCAAGAGAGGCCAGAAGGCTGCATTTCATACAGCTCAAGAAGGCTTTTAATACATAACTGGAGAGCTAGAGGAACAGCTGATAGTCTCCCAGATTTTTAGACAAGCTGTTCTAAACACAGTTCACGAAATTCTTGAAGCAGTCCATCTGTGAAGGGACAAAAGACCAAACAAAACTGTAGAAATGTGAACAGATAAATATGCATCGGGAAGCCACAGAATGACTGGCTCAGATGTCCATAAGATCCAGACCTGCCAGCAGCAGGCATGTGTTGGTTCTTGCCCCTCTGGAGTCAAACACACCGCTCAGTCTGTCACTGCAGATCTCAAGGTACAGGAGAAAATGTAATATTTTCTTACTGGTCATTATCTCATCCAAAAATGCACAAGCAGCACCATGGCTCTGGGGAATGGATAACGGTGTGTTAAACTCAGCTGTAAGGTGGGAACCCAGAGAGAAGTTTTGTTAAACTTAACTAAATCTCTGTCTTTCTGGAAAACTACCTCAATTTCTAAAAAAATAAATCTACCCAAATTACTTCCTGTGATTCTGAGGTGAAAGCCTAGTTGGACAGAATGAACCAGGCCTTTAAAAACCCCAAATGCTGTGCAGACAGACCCAGCACCTCTCCAGGGTTTACCAGATCTCAGGTGTATGTGTCATCCCAGAGCTAGCAATTAAACTGCAATCCAGACTGCTTTTTATATAAAGTAAAGAACTAGTTGAAAGTGGAATGTATGGATTTAGTCTTTGTATACTGGAGGGGAAAATGTGCATTAGGACTCTCATGAGAAAGCAGAAACTGGTAATCTCAAGCGTGAAATTACAAGAAGACAATTTAAATGTTCTCTAAACTCATCATTTAGAGCTTCTGCACAATGAACAAGTTGACAAAATCAATGTTAGGTACGGTTACAAACATATTTGTAAGACATTTGTTGCACAGGGAGTGCAAAGAAATTATTATAATTCAAACTCCTGGACTAGAAATAAATGCTTTAGTCCTGCAGCTCTAGCCATGAAAAGGTGCCCTGAAATTAAACTAGGATTAATAATATTTCTTGCTATAAATTCTGTTTCACTTGTGATAGGTTCCAAAAGAATCCTAAAGTGGAAAATGGTTGCACCTGCTGTCATATTTTGGGGCAGGGAAGGAGGCAGGAGCGGCTTTTTAAAATACAAGGAATATTCAAGTGAAATGTAGATGATCTAAATACTCAAGATGATCCTTTCACAAGCTGAAATTCCATTTCCACATATCCATCACAGCCGATTCTATGGCACACATATCACAGTAAGCTTGTGAACTGGGAAATGTCTTTGAACCAAGCTGTCATGGCTGAGCTGGAAACCAAATCACACGGAAAAAGAAGCGCAGCAGGGAGATGTGGTGAAGAAGGCAACAGCAACATCAGAGGCCAAGAGCAGCTGATACAGGGAGATTACTACTAACACGGGTGGGCAAGGTCACACTGAAATGCTTGGCAAAATTTCAGTGCAGGTCACTGTCAGTCTCCTAGCAAAATTTAAATTATCCAGCCTGTTCTCAGTTCTTAACACAGAACAAAAGGTTATGCTGAGCCAAAACATTCTCCCTGGCTTCTCTCCAGACATATCTGTCAACAGTTTGAATGGAAAACCAGAGGCATATATGTTTCATAACAAGTTCCCAGTACACCAGAATGTGTATGTTCCACATCATGTTCCACTTCCACAGCTACAGAAGACCCAGTATACACATGTAAACACAGCTGCAGAACTGGGAAACATTTATTCTCTGGTTTTCCATGTATAAATAATGCCCTTTCCCAGACATAAAATGAAAAGCAGCACTATCTGAGAAACATCCAAGTTACACGTGCTAGCTGAAACACTGGGGTTTGTCCATTATTATTTTGCAGTTTGGAATGTACTTGTAATATAGTCACATTTGCTCAAATAAAGTCATTTGGAGATGTAATCTGATCCTGCACACGATCCCAGAAGAGTTTGTAAAGATACCTGGCATTCAGAGCCAGCTGGGACATAACTAAATTTAACACACATACTCACAAAAAAAAAATCTCTCTGTGAAGCTGTCTGTCTTTATGAATCAGAAATAATTCATTGGCACAGGGGTGAATTTCCAGAAAGTAAGCAGAAATCACACTGGCACCCAGCCAGAACATGTAAAAGAACAGAAGAGAGGAGATTACCTGTTCAGAAGAAACCAAATGATGGTAGCCCATCACACAGTGTGAGCTCTGGAAAGACATCAGATTTGTCCTAGCTGGGAATAACACTAAAAATATAGTTCCAGATCACCCTCTGCCAGCAAAACAGTCAGAGGTGCCTCTGGAAAAGGCTTGTAACATTCCCTGTTAGAAGCTCATCATGCTGCTAAGCTGATACAGAAGGGACAGGACTGCCCTTCTGCAGAGTCATGTCAAGCCTCACATGCCTCCACAGCAGTTCTCTGCTTCAACTGTAATCATACAACCTGAGCATATATGTTCATATATATATATAGGTGACCACTCTATAAACATACCTGAGTAAAGAAAGTAAAGCGTTCCAACTGAAAAAGCACATACCTGCACTTGTAGATCCAATTCCTGCAGTAAGCACAGAGCGTGGTATAATCTTTACTGCATACTTGAGAAACTGAGATTTCCCTGTACCCGGGTCTCCAACCAACAAAAGATGTGATTCACCTTGGAGAAAAACGTTGATGTAGATGGTTCATATACAGAGAAAGATGCGCACAAAATACTCAGAATTAAATAATACTTCTCATTATTCACCCAATGTTTATCATTACATATACATTACAACATGTAATCCTGTTTGGGATCACACTGTTTTTTGGGTGTGATAAATATATTGCTTCATAAAAGCATCTTGTCATATTGCTGCATCCAAGTGAAATATTTACCAAGAAATACTCTAAAAG
The DNA here is from genome assembly GCA_033558105.1 of Coccyzus lansbergi. NCBI lineage: Eukaryota > Metazoa > Chordata > Aves > Cuculiformes > Coccyzidae > Coccyzus > Coccyzus lansbergi. Next base: position 18,635 of record JAUMJK010002455.1, read on the forward strand.
CATTAGTAGGTATTTGACATACTTCCCGTAATGCAGGTTCTTACATTTTAAAATTTCTCAGACTTAACTCACTCTTGACCACAAAACAAAAGGAAACCAGGGTTTAGTTATCATTCCACTATTTAGTTACTTAAATTATTGCAAAACAATTAACAAAATCAGCAGGCTGTTCTTCCAAACTAATCCTGTTTAATTGCCAACAGCTACACAACTTAGTAATTTCAAAACAGAACAGTGATAGAAGTAAATAATCAGACAACTATGATCTCATTAAAGTGGTCTAAAATTATTTGTTTTCTACAAGACATTAATACAACTTCAACTCAAATATAAAGCCTGTAACTTTATTTAGCTGCTGGAGCATTAAGAAAATCTTGTATTTGTATATACACACATGTTACTTTAGAATTAGTATGACCTACATAGATTATGACCTGTGTGCCACCTGGCACATGGCAGATTTGCCATCTAATATCAACAGAAGGAGAATCAGCAGGCAGATAACTTGCAGTAACAGAACTAAGTGAGATGTGCTGACAATCACAGGTGGAAAAGTCTAGCATTAGGAAGTAAAATGAATCCTTTTATTTTTTGTTTTAATGTACTATAGTGACCCATAATAAGGAAACATTAATATTCCATCCTTTGATGCCAAATACTGCTGGGAATATTCTACTAGAAATCATTTCAAAACGTCACTTATACAATAAAAAGTGAGTTTAAGTTTTCTCTAAAACAACTGCTTTTAATATTCTACCTAACAGAATCCTGAACACCTGCTTTTAATTGGTTTTATTTGGAAAAAATTAAACTAGAAATAGGATGTCTAGACACCCACTTTATTTGTCTGAGATTCTGGAAGAATACTCAACATTATTCAAAAATTGCTTGCACTCAAGAAAATGATGATCATGCTTCTGAAACCTTACTGGTTTGATTTTGTAGGGGGGAGGGATGTGGGTAAAGACAGGAATGGGACCAACATTTAGAAAGGATGTGATACTGTTGCAAACAATACTAACCTCTGATTCGAGTTCCAGCAGCATCAGTTCTCTGCACACCACCAGCAAGCACCATGGCTACAGCCAACTTTACCAGGTACAGTCCAAACACTTGAGGACATAAGCTAGCCAAAATTTCATTCCTCCCTAGAACAGGAGCAAAAATTGACACTCAGCACTGCCCTAGGTGTAAAACTTGGTTTCCTATGGACTTCTGTACACTGTCCCACGTACACAGAAGTAATTCTTCTATGTCCACAGTCCTATGTACTCTCACAAACATTTTGGGTCTGTTTCCTGACAAGAGGTATAGGGCAATGAGGAGATTATTATTATTATTTTATTTTATTTTTTTAAATGGGACCCAAAGCAGTTCTTTACCTAAACATCCTTCATTATAAAGAAGTCTTCCACTTTGATAAGCAGCAAAACCAATCTTATTGGAATTTAATAAATGTATGGTCTGGATATCTTGCAAAAAGGCATGAATGAAAAGCCACCATGCAAATTCATTTGTTTCACAGATAAAGGTGCAGTGGTTATGTAGTTTCCAGACTTCAAAATAACCCCTTGAAAACTGGTACATTGTATAGTTAAGAAAAGTAAGTAAATATCTAACACTTGAAGTATTTTGCCCTAAATCTGTAAACCACAGCATAGCTCCTCTTATTGTTGTCTTGAAACTCCCTTCTCCTTTGATCCTTCAGTGTCAAAGGTCCCCTTTGACCCATTCCTCCTCCCTACCATAGTCTCCTTCCACCAACAGAATATTTTATCTGCTATGATAATGTTGGCTTGGGAGGTGTGCGACAGAATTAATGTTGCCCTTCAAGATTCTGACACTAACAGCACATAAGGGATCACAGCTTGAATGCCACACATTACTCTCATTGCTAGGAAATAAAACAGTGGCCAATTTTTAATTCTTAACTTAGTGTTTTAAATTTAGATGGAAGTACAAGTTACTGGTGAAATATGTGGACTAGTGGGTGACTTGAGCCATATGTATTTCTTGTGGAGGTCTTCTGAGGGAATTAACACATCTTTGTCCAAAAATGAATTTTTTAAAAACTTTGGTCAGCATAACTCAGGATTTAACTCCACAGTTGCCTCTATTTGACTTCAGATTCATTTCCCTTGTCAGTGCTGAGCTGCTCAGGATTTCTGTTTCCTCCTCGGTAGCATCTAGAAAAAATAGTCACCTGTGTAAGTTCCCTCAAAAGCCTGCCACAGCAGACTTCCCCAGGACACCCAATACACAGCATCAGAAACTGACTGACATAAAAATGCAGTAGTAACAATCAGTACATACATTCTGTTGTGAAATGGCCTATGCCTTAGACTCGCTAGTCAAATTTTGTTTGACTCTAAGCTTAGTCAATTAGCCCGCTGATCACCTTCATTGCTCTGCTCTACAGTAAATCTGGAGGGGGACCATGAAGATGGTTAGAGGGTCAGACTACCTCCCATTCAAGGGCAGTCTGAGAGTTGGGCTTGTTCAACACAGATGAGGTTCCAGAGTGACCTTATAGAAGCCTTCCAGCACTTAAAAGGGGCCTACAGAAAAGCTACGCTCTTTATCAGGGAGTGCGCTGATAGGACGAGGAGTAGCAGTTTTAAGCTGAAAGAGGGGAGATTTGGATTAAATATTAAGAAGCATTTTTTTTTCCTGTGAGGTTGGTGAGACACTGGAATAGGTTGCCCAGAGAAGTTGTGGATGTCCCATTCCTGGATGTGTTCAAGGCCAGGTTGGGTGAAGCTTTCAGCAACATGATCTAGCAGGAAGCGTAAGGGGAGTTGGAAGTGGGTGATTTTTAAGGTTGCTTACAACCCAAATCATTCTATGATTCTGTTCAATTTGATCTCTGCTGTCACCTGAGGGGGGTCTCAAATTCAGACAAATGGCCAGTCAGGGTCATTTTGATTTCCACCTCAGTTTTCTCGTAGTCATTTGATACTGATTTATTTATTCTGAACGGGTTAATACTGCATTAAATCACATTGTTCCCTTCAGGATTCCAAAAACTGTCCTGAGAATGAAAGATTAAACAAGACCTTCAAAGAGGATCCTGAATTACTTTCTGAGCAGTTCTAACCAGGGTGATAAGAAATGTTCTTGTTCCAAACAGCAGGAGGAAGCAATGTTCTTGTTCTAAACAGCAGGAGGCCAGCAATTACATTGCTTTCCAGAAAAGGCAGTTCTGAAGAATCTTTGCCATTGACAAGATCACAAATTTCTTATGTGAATGCTCCAATTTTCAAGCTGACATAGGCAACATTCCCACCTGCTTTTCCTCCTCTCTGTCTTTTAAGAAGGAAGATTAAGCCTTTTTCAGGGTTTTAAAAGGTGGAGTGTTAGCCTGAGACAGTTATTATTAAAGAGTCCATTGAACTTCCCCACAGTTCAGGAGGCACTTAGATTATGTAGAGGGACACAGTTCTAGCCACAGCTCCTGCCAGTTCCTAGGTGGCTGACTACACACCATGATAAATTTAGGAGCCAGTGTCCTAAACAATCTGGCTGTTCTGAAAGCCACTGTGAACTGGGAGAATCTCTCCATATTTGATAGGAGGCTTCAAAACACCTTAATTGAGGCATTCAAGAGTTAGGGTACAGATGAGATGTGCTATGCTCTGTGGTAAAGATTCACAGCTTAATTTGGGATGCAGAGACAGGGAGTCAGATCTCTCACCTCAGAGTCAACTGCTAAGCTGTCTAAAAGCAGATCTGGTCCACACTATTTCTTTCTTGACTATAAAAAGCTTTTCTTTTTGTCCCTGATACTTACATTATTTCTCATTTATTATTAATAAATGTTCCACAAAACACATGACTAGAAAGCTCAAAAGAAGGAAGGTAAATGCAGTACTGTTTTTTTTCCAGTAATAATGTAAGAATTTCATATTCCTGTACTAGAAAAAGTATTATTATTGGAGAAACAGGTGGTGGAATAGGATAATTGGGGAAAAAGTGTTCAGTCACTGTATTTTCACTCCTGATTTAACCTATACCTGATCAAGTGTCCTATTTAAAAGCTTTCAACTTCTAACCTGCCAAGGGATCATTCCTATGCTTTTCCCAGAAGTCTTCAAATTCCTTGCGGACTTCTTCATCAATTGCAACCCCTGCTAGCTGCTCATTGTTTACTTTAATGTAGTTGGCTTTCAAAACAAGCTCCAAGTCACAGCGTGCATCTTCACGGAAAGGTTTCCACCTCTGCATTACTACTCCATACACTGTGATGTCATCTCCTGGAGGCAACAACAAAAATTAGTAAAGTAACATCAGACTTCAGACATGCAGACGTGTCACTTAGCTGTTGTGCACAATAATGCAACTGAGATCCTGTGTTATAGTTAATAAAGTTAAAAAAAAACCCAATAAAAATCAAACCTCCTGCAGTTAGTGGGAGTCAAAGCAAACATAAGGTAGATTGCTTATGTCTGTGGCAGGAACTTGCTATGACTTTCTAATTCTGTTTAGGGCATGTGGATTCTTAAAGGCACACCTCTGCTTGTTTCTTCTTTTAGAAAACAGGAATTCACGGTAAACAGTAGAAGCTCTTCTTTCTATAAGATTAACTATACAAAAAATCTAGCTAAGACTTATTTGACTTCTGGTAACTTTTATGAATTCCAGAATCACTCATTTCCATTCTGGCCACAGCATTCTTCCGAGAAAGTTCAACCAGAATTAGTTTCTTGTGGGCATGTGCCTATCTGAGACTTTATACTCCATTCTTCATACACCCTCTTGCCAATATGCTTCCTTTTCAAATGCCAAATAGATTTTTCTACCTGCAGCAAGCCTTAGATGGAGGTCAGGTTACCCAGCTCTCCAAATCTACAGAGTGATGGTGCTGATCAGTTTCCTCAACATATTACTTATCAAAACTGATCTGTCAAGTGGTCAACATGTAACACAGGGATGTGTGATATTTTCTAGAAGAGTCTTCAAATGCCATTCTAACATCCAAGCTGAAACAGCAATATGACAGACGAACATATCTCATTCAACAAGCCCTCAGCACTGGGAGCTTACTTGGTGAAGATTCATCTCAAATAGAGAAATAAAAATGCTTGTGGTACAAGCATATGCGATACATCCTGTATACTCACCAGACTTGCAACTATCCACTAAATCATCTTCCAGAACAACCACCATGCAGCGAGGGATGCTTCCAACGGACAGTCTTTGAACCTAGGAGACGGGAAGGAAAAGCACTTCTTGTGAAAGGCACCTTTCAAAAGCTCTTTATAGCTGCTCTGGCTTAAAGACCTACATTTCTTTCCTTGAACTAAGGTCAGTCCTAGTGTTTTCTCACAAAACTTACACAATAAACATGCCACTCCCGCCACAAACTTGATAATGGAAGTTTAATGCTAATATTAACAGAAATGGGATTCAGTATTAAATTAGATGAAGGTACTCTGTCCTGGGAGGTGCTGTGCGATTTCAGTACCTTGGTCAAGAAAAGCTTGCTAGAAGAGGTCACCTGAAAGAGCAGTTTGTAGTTTGGGGCTTTGAGATATTTTTAGATACTTCTTCAATATGCAAAGTTTACTTTGGGTACTGAAGCATGTCATGAGTTAGATAACCCTTCAGTGAAGTATATACAGAAAGATTATTGTCTGTATTTTTCTGGTATTTAACCATAATCTGACAGGTTGAGATAGAAGTTTATACCTAGGTGTCAAAGATTAAATCAACAACAGAAAAAAAAGCCAAACCACACACAACCAGACAAGCATATATTGACAAATGTGCCCTGTAATTATTTTAGTTTTCTCCCAGGCAAAGTCTATGCAGTCTTTTCATAATCTATTTCCAACCAGCATTCATTCCATCTACACTTAAAGCTTGCAGGAGTTTTTAGATGATCCACTGCACAAGAACAATGATCAGAAGTACCTTTTCATTCTGCAGCACAGGTCATACGTGCCAGAATTCTAGATTTATTCACTCTCTAGTACCTAGCAAGGTTAATTCATCCTTATGTATTATCTAGATGGCCACAGGCAGTTCACATCACTGTCAATACTGGTGGCACATACACAGTTACTTGCAGAACTCAGTAAAAACCACAACTGAAATTTATTCCCAGTTTAACTTTGTGTTTAATAGGCTTATGCTGCTGAAAATCCTTTCCATCACAGAGATCTGTGTCACATAGTAAAACAAGAAAAATGCCACAGAAACCATATGTCAGAAACAATCATAATATAAATATGCAGCATAGGGCTTATTTCCTAGAAATAGTTTTTGCTATTCTGAACTTTAAAGAGCTCCATTTCTAACGTAATTAATTTCTGTTTTCATACATCTTGCATGTAGATTGGCACCACTATACTCTTAATATATAAAATCAAAACCCTGAAATAACTGACAAGATATCAGTAAAGATTTATCAAAATGACTCTGAACATAAAAATAAACACAAACATTGCCTGCAATACACCCTACTTATTCTCAGTTTTCATACAGTGTAGATCTCTCTGTGCCAGTTTTATCTTAGTTATATGCTACCATAAAAGGAGATCCGATGATTTCTCCAGCACAGCTGTACTTCCACCCAGGGCTACCTTCAGAAAATCAGATGCAAATTCTGCAAGTACATATTCAATAACTGTTGAATTCAATACTGACTGAAGGGAACAGTCATTTGCAGACACCATACTGCATTGCTACAGCTGGCCTTGGCCACCACTGATCTAGCTTCAGTCCTTAGAGGAACAGCACAAACTTGGTGTTAAAAGGATTCAGCCTGGAAATTTGACCTATGCATGGACCTTGGGTGTTCTGCACAATCCGAATTGAAGTTACCTAATAATAGAAGTCTAATCAAAAACTTAATTCCGATGCAAGCAGGAACAATTTCAATAAACTTAGCAGAGCTAAATTATTGTACTAGGAAATTAAGCCCTAAATGCCTCCTTTAGTAAGCTAATTATTTTGGTACTTCAGACGTACTTTAATACCCTTCCATTTTCCTCCATCTTATTTTCTTTTACCTGTTCCTGAATTTTGATTTCTTGATAGTCCCTGCAGCAGGCAGGAGAAGAGGCTGTTCCAGAGAGACACGTGAACTTGGTTGAGTTGCAGCCTTCCTCATTACGACAGGCTGATGGACGACAGAACGCGTAGTACTGTTCAAAGTCAGCCTTGACGGCAAACACATGCTTGCACTTATTGCAGATATAACTCCGTTCAAACTCCAAGACTTTCACCAAACTGGTACGTATGACAGTCCCAGTAACAGACAAAAAGTGACCCACATCCCTGGTTTTAGGAATGTGCTCTCGAGTCAGCTCTGGGCAAACCGGCAAACCTGAAAAACAAAGAGGAGTGCAGCATAAGGGTCTGTGTATAAAACATGGACTGACAATGCAGTTAAACAGAAAGACTAGAAAAAAATACCAGACATGTTAACAGTAGCCATCGTTACTACTGTTTCACAAATGTGATTCAATAATTCATCTGTTGTACCATAAGTCTGATTTGTTGCTTCAGACAGTGAAAAACATCAGATGCTGGACACTAACAGAAAATGTTGCCATTTTATTCTCCTGCTTTTGACAAGGTCTAAATACACATGAACAGTTCCCATGCATGGAAACAAGTCTCTATGTTCTCAGATTTCTTTATTACTTTAAATGATCTTTTGGCAAACATCATTTATTCTACAACTCATTTATCTGAATTACAAAATTTTACTTATGCTGTTGAACTGTGGTTCAATGTTATTCCAAGTTAAACAAGTGTAACTCCTAATCTTGTGTGAATTCTTAAGTCAAAGCAAATTTAAAACTCAGTCTGTGAGCATTAGACCTTAAATCCACATTGCAAACCAGTAAATCTCAAGCACAAGGAAGATGGTATAAAAAGAATATAAAGGGGTTATGAACACAACCAAAGCCAATGCACTTGTACGTTCATTTTAAAAGTGAGAGAATATTTTCTTGGCACTTGCTCTCCTTTAATTCCACCCCAGCAGCCAGTTCTGTGGAGTACTAATCCCGCTCCAGTGTTCACCCATGTGGCCCTCATTTTGCATCAGAGTGGCTAAAATCCTCCGGAAGATCACTCTACCTCAACAGTCTGCAAAGTCTTTATAGAAATAAATGGTCTCTGAAATCCACACTTGAGAATAGCATCAAAATATCACCTCTTCAGAAGTTAGTGTATGAACTACATGGTACCAGTAACTGTCAACTTAAAAACAAACCTACCTGCTCTTAAAATAATTTCTTAGTTTAACTTCCAAAATAGAGCTAGGAAACAGAGATGTAAAATAATAAACCTGCTGGAAAACAACATTACTAAGGGAACCAAAACTATTTCTGCATTTAGGTGAAATCTTCTTAATAGCTTTGGCAGCTAATAAACCCACATCATATATTTATTTCAGCATTTTCAAATTCAATTGCTGTGTATCAGACATGCCAAAACATTGTTTTGATGCTCTTAAACAAAGTGTTTGACCTTTTACTTTCATTTAGAGAAAATATTTTTAAATATTAAAATTGTTTCAAAGAGTAAAAGAATAAACTAAAGAAAAAGTAAAGCAGAAAGAAATTAAATGAATTGGAAAAGAAATAAAGTATCATGTAGAACTGCAAACACCTTTCTCTGTCTGACTGTAACCCATCTATTTATATATTCTACCAAACCTGTTGAAAACTCTTTTTCTCCTACAGGTTTGCATTTTTATTCAGTTCAGGAAAAGAAAAAAAAAAAGAACAAAATCCATTATTTTTCCAACTGTTTTGGCATCAGTGAAGTACTGAGGGGCATGGTTTAGAGATTGGTAGGAATGGTTGGACTCGATGATCTGGTGGGTCTCTTCCAACCTGGTGATTCTATGATCTTTTTTCCCCAGGTCAGGATTGGTACAACTCAAAAACCTTCACAAAATATAATACATCTTACACTAGAAAGAGATGCAGCACTGTTGTCAGGACATAGAATGGAATCATCTCAGTGACTGAAGAGACAGGAGTCTCTATGGGGTAAAAAAAGAGCCTTAATTCTGCTCATATTAGACTGGTTGACAAACTCTTCATGTGAGTATGTGCCTCTTTGAATTGGCTTTCCTGTAATCATGTGTAAAACTGAATTACTAAAACGGCTAGGCCATCAGTAACAGACACAGTGGGGCTCAGGCTAACAATAACTAAGGAAAAATCTTTTAACGGATATGTAGCAAAAGGAGAATTTATACAATCAAATTCTTACAATGCTAAAATTCAGATAAAGAACTTAATCTTTTACTTTCTTCAGTAATTAATAACATCCGTTATTAATCACTGCATATTCACACTCCCGGAGTCCTTCTTTGAACTCCTGGATGCCCTTGTCCTAACTGGCATTAAGCGTGCTTAAGATTGCGTTCTTATACTCAGCATAAGCAAAAACTCTTTTCCTTACTTCAGTCCAAGCCTGAATCATAGAATTGCTTTGTTGGAAAAGGCTTCTGAGATCATCAAATTCAACCATACCTGATCAAAACTAAACCATATCCCTGAGGATGTCATCTTTCAAATGGTGATTCAACCACCTCCCTGGAGAGCCTCTTCCAATGCTAGATAACCCTTTTAGTGAAGACAACACAGAGGCAATCCTTTTACATCACATACTTAAGAGTAGCATACAAGACTCATTGAATCCTAAATCTGGTGGAGTTTTTTCCCAAAAAACCTTGAGAAAGTAGCATTATGAGAACAACACACTAATTGTATGCCTGATATATGTTTTAACAACAATATATTTACTGAAACTTACTGGGAAAAAACACAGGTCTATTTAGCAACCGTGATTCATCCAAGTTCAAGCTGCTAAAGGACTGAATGATTATGAACCACTCCAACAGAGGTCACCAGCTCCTGGCTTTGCAGTCTGGACAGCTTCAAATAGTTACAATAAGGAATAACCAGAAGGGACCCTGCCATTGTTGACCCAGTTCACCACAACAGGCAAAACGGGCATTTTAACCTCAGAATCTGCACCTGAAAGCTACTAAAAATTTTCTCTCAATAAGGAATAACTGCACACCAACCTGTAGTGAAAAAAACCTCTAAGTCCTCTATTATCAATCATGGCTTCCAACAGTTCATTCCAATTTTAGAACAAGTAATTTTCTAACAATTAGTTAAGCATAACATTTGACAATTTCCGACTAAACTGTTGTTTGACAACACAAAATTTAGACTCTGTCTCTTCTGGGAGATGACTGGCGCCAAGACCATGAGCCAAATGACATGGTAAGGAAGTCAACCTGCAAGAAAAATCTACAAACATGTATCTTCCCTAAGACTTTTTTTTTTTTTAAGACCTTCTGGCTAACAAGAGAACTAATGTGAGACCAACTACTGATTTGAGGAGTCTTTTTCTTACAGAAAGGTTTTGTTCTAAGTCCTGACCCAGGAACAAACACCAACCATTGCCTGTCCTCCATCGGGGTGGCCACAGCTTTTTTCTGATTTGGCCTACACAACTTGTGCATGTTCATTTCTGTGCAACAAACACCAGCAATTCCCTACCACTTCAAAAATTCCCTGCTGCTTCGCTTGGTGGAAAAGGACCTGGGGGTGGTTGTTGACAGCCAGCTGAATATCAGTCAGCAGTGAGCCCAGGTGGTCAAGAAGGCCAACGGCATCTCAGTTTCTATCAGAAACAGGGTGGCCAGCAGAATCAGCGAAGTGATTGTTCCCCTGTACTCTGCATTGGTGAGGCTGCACCTCAAATACTGTGTTCAGTTTTGGACCTCTTGCTACGAGAAAGACATTGAAGTGCTGAAGAGTGTCCAGAGAAGGGCAACAAAGCTGATGAAAGGGCTGGAAGACCAGTCTTACGAGGAGTAGCTGAGGGAAATGGGGTGGTTTTGGCTAGAGAAGAGGAGGCTGAGGAGAGACCTTATCATTGCCTACAGCTACCTGAAAGAGGTTGTAGTGAGATGGGTGCTGGTCTCCTCTCGTATATGGCGGGTAAAAGAATCAGAGGAAACAGCCTCAAGTTGTGTGAGGGGAGGTTCAGACTGGACATCAGGGAAAAAATTCTTCACTGAAAGGGTTATTGAGCACTAGAACAGGATGCCCAGAGACGTTATTGAGTCACCAACTCTAGAGGTGTTTAAAAGATGAGTGAATAGAGAGCTTAGGAAGATAGTTTAGTAGAGGTCAAGGTACAGTTGAACTCAATGATCTCCAAGGTCTTTTCCAAACCAGTGATTCCACGTAATGCTGAAATTGCAAGAATTACACCTAACTCCTTCCTGTGACGCCTCCACGTTTTGCTTCGGAGTCAGGAAATATGGCAACACAGCCTGGGAGACACCCTGGTGCCACCCTTCACCCTGCCACTCACCCGAGACCCTGGCGTGCAGGTTCTGCTTCAGGCTGAGCCCCTCAGGGTGCGCGGCGGCCTGCAGTGTGGCCAGGGCGGCCCTGCGCAGTGCGCTGTCGAAAACCGTGAGGACCTCGCTGGGGAAGGCGTTGAAATACTCCCCGATCTCCATGTTGGTCTCAAAGAGCGTCAGGGCGTCGACGACGACAGGGTAGTGCGCCTCGGCGTCGGGCTCGCTCAGGATGCCCAGAATCTCCTCCCTGTGGTGCTCCAACACGTAGGACTCGAACACCTGCCCGACGAGGCCCACCTGCCCCGCGCTCAGCGCCATCGCCGCGCACGGCGGCGCCTTCCCGGCGGATCACGCGGGACGCTTCGCTTTTGCCTCGGGAAAGGCCATCACGGAAGCCGCCCGGGAGCGCGGCCACACGGGACCCTCGTCACAGCGCGGCCCCGGGACCGCCCGCCGCCATCGCGCCGCCCGCGCGCCGCTTCCCGCCAACCGGCAGCCCCGCCCCGCCCCGAGCCCGCCGGCCAATCGCTACC
>JAUMJK010002456.1:0-11584 GCA_033558105.1 Coccyzus lansbergi
CACCTCCACCCCCACCCCGGAGGAGAGGGAGGCCGGCACGGAAGGGGTTAATCCCCACCCACCCACCCCGTGGGGGAGCGGCACGGAAGGTGGTTAACCCCACCCAACCCCACCCCTGGAGAGTGGGAAGGAGGCGGCACGGAAGGGGTAACCCCACCCCCACCCACCTGGAGGTGGGAAGGAGCGGCACGGAAGGGTTAACCCCACCCCCACCCACCCCTGGAGGTGGGAGGGAGGCGGCACGGAAGGGGTTAACCCCACACAACCCACCCTCTGGAGGTGGGAAGGAGGCGGCACGGAAGGGGTTAACTCACCCCCCTCCTCCAACCCCACCCGACCGCCCCCCCCCCCAAAGGGTTAGTAGCCACCTCAAAAGGGTTAACAATACCTCAAAGGGTTAGTAACCACCTCAAAGGGTCCACTAAACCACCTCAAAGGGTTAATAAGCACCCCCCCCCAAAAGGGTTAATGCCCCCCCCCAGAGTTTAGCGCCTTCCTCAAAGGGGTTAAGGAGACCCCTCAAGGGTTGGTGCCCCCCTCCTCCTCCCCAAAAAGGGTTAATGCCCCTCCCCAAAGGTTAGTGGCCCCTTCCCCCCCCCAAAAGGCTTACTGTCCCCTCCCCAAAAAGGGTTAATGCCCCTCCCCAAAGGATCAACTCCCCCCAAAGGGTTAAGCCCCAACCCTCCATTTAAGGGTTAAACTCCCACCAAGTTTAATGCCCCCTCCCCAAAAAGGGTTAATGCCCCCTCCCCAAAGGGTTACTGCCCCCTCCCCGAAGGCTCAACCCCCCCCAAAAGGGTTAAACCCCAACCCTCAATTTAAGGGTAAGCCCCCACCAGTTTAATGCTCTCTCCCCAAAGGGTTAATGCCCCCTCCCCAAAGGCTCAAGCCCCCCCCCAAAGGGTTAAAGCCCCAACCCTCCATTTAACTCCCTTCCCCCCAAAGGCTTTATGCCCCCCAAGGGTTAATACCCCCCAAGGGTTAATCTCCCCGAATTTTAAACTCCCTCCCCCCAAAGGGTTAAGCCCCCCCAAAGGGTTAAGCCCCCCCAAAGGTCTAAACCCCCTCCCTTAGCTTAACGTCCCCCCAAGGGGTTAGCCCTCCCCCCCTCCCATTTAACGGCCACTCCCCAAGGGTTAATCTTCCCCCCCACCAGTTTAACGGCCCCAGAGGCCCCCCCCACCCCCCTAGCACCCCCAAGACTTGTGTCCCCCACCAGGTAAGTTACCCCCCCCCCTTCCAAGGGTTAATAGCCCCCCCAAGGGGTTAAAGCCCCCCCCCCAAAGGTTAATACCCCCCACCAAGGGGTTAATGGGCCCTCCCAGTCGTTAAGGCCTTATTGTCCCTCACTACAGTTGATGCCCCCCCCTCCTACCCAAGGGTTAATGCCCCCTCCCCGAGTTGATTCCGACCCTCAAGGGCTTATTCCCCCCTCCCCAGACAAAGGCGGGTGGGGGGCACAAAGGCCGAGCCGGGCCGGCAGGGTTAACGAGCCGCCGCCCGTCGCCATGGCAAACGTGGAGGGTTTGGAAGTGGGGGGGGGGGGGGGAGGAGGCCTGGCCTAGCGCGCGGGGTGAATTTAAAGGGGCCGCAACCCCCGCGGGTTGAGGTGGGAGGGGGCTGCCCCCCCCCCCCAGCGTCGCCCCAACACTCTGCCCCTATAGGTGCCATACGTTGCCCCATGGATGTTAGGCAACCCCTATGGATGCCGTAGGTGGCCCTGTGGATGCCACAGGTTGCCCCACGTGCCCTGTGTTGCCCTATGGGCCCTATACGTGGCCCTACGAGTGCCTTGTGTTGCCCTATGGGTGCCCTATGGGCACTGTATGTGACCCTGTGGAAGCTATGGGTGCCATGTATTGCCTTATGGGCACTGTATGTGGCCCTGTGGAAGCTACGGGTGCCTTGTGTTGCCCCGTAGGAGCTATATATTGCCCTGTGGGTACTCTGTGTAGCCCTAGGGACGCTATAGGTGCCATATATTGCCTTATGAGTGCTGTATATGGCCCTAGAGATGCTGTGAATGCCATGTGTTGCCCTGTAGGTGCCATATATTGCCTTATGGGTATTCTGTGTGGCCCTAGGGATGCTATAGGTGCCATTTGTAGCCCTATAGGTGCCATATATTGCCTTATGGGTACTCTGTGTGGCCCTAGGGATGCTGTAGGTGCCATATATTGCCTTATGGGTACTCTATGTGGCCCTAGGGATGCCAGATGTGACCCTATGGATGCTACGAGCGCCATTTGTTGCCCTATAGGTGCCATATATTGCCCTGTGGGTACTGTACATAGCCCTATGGCTGCTGTATGTGTCCCTATGAATGCTATGAGTGCCATTTGTTCCCCTATAGGTGCCATATGTTGCCCTATGGGTACTGTACATGACCCTGTGGGTGCTATATGTGGCCCTATGAATGCTACGAGTGCCATTTGTAGCCCTATAGGTGCCATATATCACCCTGTGGGTACTGTACGTGGCCCTATGGCTGCTGTATGTGTCCCTATGAATGCTACAAGTGCCATTTGTTGCCCTATAGGTGCCATATATTGCCCTGTGGGTACTGTACGTGGCCCTATGGCTGCTGTATGTGTCCCTGTGAATGCTACGAGTGCCATTTGTTGCCCTATAGGTGCCATATATTACCCTGTGGCTGCTGTATGTGTCCCTACGAATGCTGTAGGTGCCATATATTGCCCTATGGGTGCTCTGGGTGGCCCTAGGGATGCCATAAGTGCCACATATTGTCCTATGGCTGCTGTACCTGTCCCTATGAATGCTGTAGGTGCCATATATTGCCTTATGGGTGCTCTGTGTGGCCCTGGGGATGCCCTAAGTGCCACATATTGCCCTGTAGGTGCTCTATACTGCCCTAGGAGTGCTCTGGGTGCCCGTGGCTCGGCGGCGCGTGTGCCGTGTGCCCGCGCTGCGGCTGCGGTGGCGGTTGCGGCGGGCAGGGGCACCTCACGTGGTGCGGCCAGCGATGCTGCTGCTGCGGCTGCTGCGACCGAATCCTCCCAACATGGAGGAGCCGCCGCAACCAGGCTCCACCGCAGCCTCCACCTCAGCCTCCTCGCTCCACCGCATCCGCCTCGCTTCACCGCAGCCTCCCAGCAGCACCAGACTGGAAGGAATGGGGGGGCCAAGGCTGGGTGTGTGTGTCCCCCCCACCCGGCACCAGCCCCATCTTTGTGGGTGCCCTACACCCCTGAACTACTGGTGACAGTGATGGTTGGGGACACCGAACGCGGCTGTCACCAAAGCTTGCTTCCTAACGAAGCCCCCCTCCCCCCGGCTAATTATAAACTGTCCTCTCCCTCTGGGGCGCCCCAGGAGGATGTGGCAGAGGTGGAGACCCCCAAATTGCTCCTCAAAAGCAATGTGGGGTTTGCAGGCTGAGGTGAGAAGGAGCTGAAAAGCAAGAGGCCATTTTGTGGTGTTTGGGGCTTCTCGCCTGCTGTGGGTCAGGGCTCGGCTGCCCTGGGGCCGATGCCCACGGCACCCGGCGCTGGGGATGATGCCAGCAGTGCCCTCCTGTCCCTCGGCGAGGGCTGCCGTCCGCAAGGAAACCCACGGTGCCAGCTGAACCTGAGCAGGGGTGACTCTGGGGGAGTGGGCACTGCCGAGAAGGTGCCGGGAGAATGCTGGGATGGGCACGGATTGGTATCCACAAGGCACCTGGTTAGATGCCAAGAGGGCACACGGTTTGGTGCCAGGTGGGTAGATGGTTTGGTATCCACAGGGCACACGGTTAGATGCCAGGAAGGGACACAGTTTGGTACCGACAGGGCACACGGGTGCCAGGAGGGCACACATGGTTTGGTAGCACCAAGACACACAGTTTGGTGCCAGCAGCGCACGTGTGGTTTGGTACCCACAGGGCACACAGTTTGGTGCTGGCAGGGCACAAATGATTAGATACCAGGAGGGTAGATGGTTTGGAACCCACAGGGCACACAGTTTGGTGCCAGCAGGGCACACACAGGTGCCAGGAGGGCACATATGGTTAGATACCAGGAGGGTAGATGGTTTGGTACCAGTAGGGCACAAATGATTAGATACCAGGAGGGTAGATGGTTTGGCACCACCAAGACACACAGTTTGGTGCCAGCAGGGCACACGCAGTTAGGTACCAGGAGGGTAGATGGTTTGGTGCTGGCAGGACAGACAATTTGGTGCTGGAAGGGCACACGTGATTAGATACCATGAGGGTAGATGGTTTGGTAGCCACAGGGCACACAGTTTGGTGCCAACAGGGCACACACAGGTGCCAGGAGAGTACATAGTTTGGTACCAGTAGGGCACACGGTTAGATGCCAGGAAGGTAGATGGTTTGGTACCAGTAGGGCACGTGGTTAGATGCCAGGAGGGTAGATGGTTTGGCACCAGCAAGACACACAGTTTGGTGCCAGGAGGGTAGATGGTTTGGTGCTGGAAGGGCACATGTGGCTAGATACCAGGAGGGTAGATGGTTTGGTAGCCACCGGGCACACAATTTGGTGCCGGCAGGGCACAGCAGCGAGGTGGCACCGGTCCCTCACCACACACACTACCTGTGCCGCAGCATCTCCGCAGGGGGGTGATGGCAAAGCCGTGGGCGCTGCCGGCTGGCTCATCCCTGGGCATCCCTGCTGCCGATAAGGCTGGGGAGCAGGGGCACATGCGGGGTCCCCCCACCCAGAGCCCTCGCCAAGCGAGCCCTGGCCTTGCTTTGCAGCTCCTGGCGCGGATCGAGCGCATGGAAAGGCGAGTGCAGCTGGTGAAGAAGGACAGCGAGCGGGAGAAGCACCGCATCTTCCAGGGCTTCGAGGTGGACGAGAAGGCGGAGGCGGAGGCGTGTGAGAAGCTGCCCTTGGAGTGTCCCCAGGACCTGCTGGAGCCCCCCTCCACCCTGCAGCCCAAGCACTTCCCCTACGGCAGGAACGGGAAGGGGCACAAGAGGTAAAGAGGGCCCGGTCGGGCTGGGGGGGTTTGGGGTGTGTGGATCCTCCTCCTCTGTGGCTCTGCCCTCCATCCTGCCTGCCGAGGTGCTCGGAGAGGCTGCCTGGCATGGGGAGCACGTTCCATCAAGCCAAAGGGAAACCTCGGGAAAGCCTGGGTGGGGAGTAGGGGTTCCCAAAATGCTGGGGAAAGCCTGGAATCCTGCCTGCAGCCGGCCCTGGGGCAGGTTTGCATCAAGAGGAGCGTGGCCAGAAGGTTGAAGGAGGGGATTCTGCCCCTCTCTTCCTCTCTTGGTGAGATCTCACCTGGAGTATCGTGTCCAGTTCTGGAATCCTCAACGTGAGAAGGATTTGGATCCGATGGGTCTCTTCCAACCTGGTGATTCTATGATTCTATGGCTCATTGGGCATTGGAACAGGCTGCCCAGGGAGGTGGTTGATTCTCCTTCCCTGGAGGTGTTTAAGGGACGGGCGGACGAGGTCCTGAGGGACATGGGTTAGTGTTTGATAGGAATGGTTGGACTCAATGATCCAGTGGGTCTCTTCCAACCTGGTGATTCTATGAGTCTATGGAGCTGTTGGAACGGGCCCAGAGAAGGCTACAAAGATGATCTGAGGGCTGGAGAACCTTCCGTATGAGAACAGGCTGAGAGAGTTGGGGTTGTTCAGCCTGGAGAAGGCTCCAAGGAGACCTTGTAATGACTTTCCAGTACCTGAAAGGGCTACAAGAAAGCTGGGGAGGGGCTATTCACAAAGGCTTGTGGTGACAGGGCGAGGGGCAATGGGGATAAACTGGAGAGGGACAGATTGAGACTAGACAGAAGGAGGAATTTCTTCACTGTAAGACTAGGGAGGCATTAGAACATGTTGCCAGAGAAGCTGTGGCTGCCCCATCCCTGGAGGGGCTCAAGGCCAGGTTGGATGGAACCTTGAGCAGCCTGATCCCGTGGGAGGTGTCCCTGCCCTTGGCAGGGGAGTTGGAACTGGATGATCTTTAAGGTCCCTTCCAACCCAAGCTTTTCGATGATTCTGTGTTCATCCACACACCCACCTCAGCTCCTCTTCCTCCCACAGGAAGCCGACGTTTGGGAGCACAGAGAGGAAGACACCTGTTAAAAAACTGGTGGCCGAGTTCTCCAAAGTAAAGAGTAAAACTCCAAAGCACTCCCCGGGGAAGGAGGAATCGGGGGGCGGCTCCTTGTCCGAAACTGTTTGCAAACGAGAACTGCGGAGCCAAGAGACTCCAGAAAAAACCCGGGCGCTGCTGGAGACCCCGCTCCGAGCCTCAGCCCAGTCGAAGGGTCCCGGCGCTCACCCCAAGGAGAAGAGTTTCTTCGGCAGCGAGGCGGATGACTTGCCCTATCTCTCAACCACGGAGATGTACTTGTGCCGCTGGCACCAGCCGCCGCCGTCGCCGTTGCGGGAGCCCTCTCCGAAGAAGGAGGAGACTGTAGCAAGTAAGCGATGGAGGGTGCTGCAGCCTGTCAGGTGTTGGGGCAGAGCTGGTGGAATCAGAAGGGTTTGTTGTCCTTGGAGCTGGTATGAGAAGGATGTTGAGGCTCTGGAGCGAGTCCAGAGTAGAGCAACAAAGCTGGGGAAGGGGCTGGAGAAGAAGAGGAGCGGCTGAGAGAGCTGGCGGGGTTTATCCTGGAGAAGAGGCTGAGGGGAGACCTCATTGCTCCCTGCAACTCCCTGAGAGGAGGTTGTGGAGAGGAGGGAGCTGGGCTCTTCCCCCAAGGGACAGGACAAGAGTAAATGGCCTCAAGCTCCACCAGGGGAGGGTCAGGCTGGACATTAGGAAAAATTTTTCCCAGAAAGGGTCATTGGGCATTGGAATAGGCTGCCCAGGGAGGTGGTCGATTCACCTTCCCTGGAGGGTTTAAGGGACGGGTGGATGAGGTGCCGAGGGACATGGGTTAGTGTTTGATGGGAATGGTTGGACTCGATGATCCGGTGGTTCTCTTCCAACCTGGTTGTTCTATGATTCTATGATGGAAACCATCGTGCTGTGCCACCGGCTGCTCCCGCGGTGGCCGTAGCAGCCCTGCTGCTGGTGACAGTCTCTCTGAACCTCATCTCCAGCTCGCCCTGGAGGGCAGTGCTGCCAGCCCTGTGCCACCTCTGCTTCTGGGTTTGCGGAGCAGCCTGAGTGCCCGTTGGAGCAAGGGGTGAAGCAACTTCCCTTAAGCGGTTGGGAAACGCATGTCTGGCTTGTGCCACCATCGGGTTCCTCTGCTGCCCCCAAATCCTGTCATATTCTGCCGGCTGCTCCTCCCTGGCTGATCTCTGGGTCCTGGAGAGCAGCTAGTGCAGGTGATGGGTAACACTGAGCTGGATGGTGAAAGCTCTGGCTCAGGTTTTGTCTCAGGAGGGGACAGAAATGAATCCCCTGTGGTGTCTCTGCTTCCCACCGGCAGCGGCATCACCCAGCCTGGCTCAGGACAGGGGTTCAGGGACACCGATCTGCGCTCCCAGGCTGGAAGGGAGCAGCAGGGCTGGGTTTTCCCAGCGCAGGGCTAATATCTTGGCTTTTCACCCTGCAGTTCCGTCTTGGAGGGACCATGTCGTGGAGCCCCTGAGAGACCCCAACCCCTCGGACATCCTGGAGGTACGTCCACCCACCCCAGTGGGTGCTGCTGCCACCACCGTCAGACCCAGTGTTGCCGCAGGCACCTTCCTGGTTGTTCCACTGCTCCAGGAGAGCAGCTCGTGGCGTTCGCTGCTGCTGCTGCTGCAGGGCTGGTGGCATCTCATGCCCTTCTCCGGCATAACCAGTGCAGCAAACTCTGGCTGTAGGGTGAAGGGTGAGCTCCTCTGAGCTGCAGCAGCTCAGGCTGTTGGCTCTGGCTGTGACCTGAGGTTTAACACAGCCAAATGCCGGGTCCTGCACTTGGGGCACAACAACCCTGAGCAGAGCTACAGACTGGGAGAAGTCTGGCTGGAAAACTACCAGGAGGAGAGGGACCTGGGGGTGTTGGTCGACAGCGACTGACCATGAGCCAGCAGTGTGTCCAGGGGTCCAAGAAGGCCAATGGCATCCTGGCTTGGATCAGAAATGGTGTGACCAGCAGGGCCAGGGAGGTTCTTCTCCTTCTGGAATCAGCACTGGTGAGGCTGCTCCTTGAATCCTGTGTTCAGTTGTGGGCCCCTCAGCACAAGAAGGATGTTGAGGCTCTGGAGAGAGTCCAGAGAAGAGCAACAAAGCTGGTGAAGGGGCTGGAGAACAGGCCCTATGAGGAGCATCTGAGAGAGCTGGGGGTGTTTCTCCTGGAGAAGAGGAGGCTGAGAGGAGACCTCATTACTCTCTACAAGTACCTGAAAGGAGGTTGTAGAGAGGAGGGAGCTGGGCGCTTCTCCCAAGGGACAGGGGACAGGACAAGAGGGAATGGCCTCAAGCTCCACCAGGGGAGATTTAGGCTAGAGATTAGGAGGAAGTTCTTCACAGAAAGGGTCATTGGGCACTGGAATAGGCTGCCCAGGGAGGTGGTTGATTCCCCTTCCCTGGAGGTGTTTAAGGCACGGGTGGATGAGGTCTTGAGGGACTTGGTTTAGTGTTTGATAGGAATGGTTGGACTAGAAGATCCGATGGGTCTCTTCCAACCTGGTTGTTCTATGATTCTGTGATTCTATGACCGGGAGGACGCGCTCATCTCTGTTTGTCATTGCAGAACCTGGATGACAGCGTCTTTTCCAAACGGCACGCGAAGCTGGAGCTGGATGAGAAACGAAGGAAAAGGTGGGAGCAAAGAAGGCTATGGGGGCTCGGGGTCCCTGATGGAAAGGGTGGGCTGCACCCTATCCCACAGGGAAGGGCCCTGGGGTGTCACTTGTGGGGACAGCAGCCCTGGCACAGCCCTGAGAGCACCCCGGGTCAGGGCACCCGCCTGCTCGCTGCCCGCGGCTCCTCACTGCTCAGGCCATCATCGCCTTCTTCCAGGTGGGACATTCAGCGGATCAGGGAACAGCGAATCCTGCAGCGGCTGCAGCTCCGAATGTACAGAAGGAAAGGGATTCAGGAGTCGGAGCCTGAAGTTACCTCATTTTTCCCTGAGCCAGATGACGGTGAGGGGTTTGGGGCACCGGTGGGGGGCACGCAAGGGGGCTGGGGGGCAGGCAGGGGTTTTGAGGGGCAGGCAGGGGTGTTGAGGGGCTGGCAGGAGGGCTGGGGGGCTGGCAGGAGGGTTGAGGGGCTGGCTGGAGGGCTAGGGGACAGGCAGGGGTGTCAAGGGGGCAGGAAGGGGTGTTGAGGGGCTGGCAGGAGGGTTGGGGGGCAGGCAGGGGTGCTGGGGGGGCAGGCAGGGGTGCTGCCTGCAGCCGGAGGGGCAGGCAGGGGTGTGTGATATTCCATTTTCTCCTCACAGTGGAAAGTTTGCTCATCACCCCGTACCTGCCTGTGGTGGCCTTCGGCCGGCCCTTACCAAAACTGACCCCACAGTGAGTATGGCCTCAAGCTCCACCAGGGGAGATTTAGGTTGGAGATTAGGAGGAAGTTCTTCACACAGAGGGTCATTGGGCATTGGAATAGGCTGCCCAGGGAGGGGGTTCATTCACCTTCCCTGGAGGTGTTTAAGGGACGGGTGGATGAGGTCTTGAGGGACTTGGTTTAGTGTTTGATAGGAATGGTTGGACTCAATGATCCGATGAGTCCCTTCCAACCTGGTTGTTCTATGATTCTGTGATCGGGGCTGGTGCTGGCATCCTTGGCGTCACCGTTGGGATGGTGCCCCTCTTGACCCCAGCTCTGCCCGCAGGAACTTCGAGCTGCCCTGGCTGGACGAGCGCAGCCGCTGCCGCCTGGAGATGCAGAAGAAGCAGACGCCGCACCGGACCTGCCGGAAATAGCGGAGTCACCAGGAGCTCTGGACATCACCGGGACGCACCCACGGCCTCTGCCCTCCCCTGCCTTCTCCTCGACGGACGCCTTCAGTCCTCCGTCACCCCCGTTTTGTTCTCTGGGGTTTTGCAACGCGTTCCCCGGACTCTTCCCCCTGTACTGGCAGCTACGTCCCCACCAGCACTGGTTGTGGCTTCTCACCGGCTGCTTTGGGCCTGCAGGGAGGCGAGTGGACCCCAGACCCATCCTCTCGGCTCCGTTCGGTGCCCTTGCCCTCCCGCAGCCGCCGCTGGGCTCACATGGGACAGAGAAAAACCGGCTTTGGGGACACCGGGAAGGCCGCGTCCTGCTCGGACTCTGCCTGCTGCCGCCTCCTGATCCCATTGAACCAGAGAACCACCATCTTCTCTCCGAGCGTGTCGGTGGTTCCAGGTGCTGTGGTGAAGAGCAAACACCAGGAAGCCTCGTTGTGTTGGGGGGTGTTTCCCCCCTTGTCCTGTAATGGGATCAGAAGGGGGAGTTTAAAAATTAAAACCGTTTTTTTTTGGGTTTTTTTGTGAAATAGAAATCCTATACGCACAATGGTTTTTTGTTTTTTTTTTTTAAATTTTGGTTGTGTTGGGGTTTTGTTTTTTGTATAATTTAACTGTTTTGCGGTTGGCTGGGGTTTGCCAGGGAGAGCCGGGGTGGGGGGACCTGGTGCTGCTGCCCCTCTGCCACAGGGGCTGGGAGGGGGCTCTGTGGGGGTGGGGGGCTCCGTTTCTCCCCCCGCTCTGGACCAGGCTTTCCCCGTCAGCAGAGATTAAAGAGGCCGAACGCCAGCGGAGACGCTGCTTGTGTTGCGTTTTCTTTTATTTTGTGTTTTATTTCCTTTTTTCTCTTCCCTTTTCTCTCTCCTTTCCTTCCTCCGTTTCTCTCTCTTGCCCCTTTTTCTCTTTTCTCCCTCCTGTTTTCTCTCTTCCCCCTTTCCCCTTTTTCTTTGTTTCTTTCTCTCTTCCCTCCTTTTCCCCTTTTCTTCTCTCTTTGCTCCTTTCCCCCCTTTTCTCTCTTCCCTTTCTCCCCTTTTCTTTCTTCCCTCTTTTCCTTCCTTCCTTCCTTCCTTCCTTCCTTCCTTCCTTCCTTCCTTCCTTCCTTCCTTCCTTCCTTCCTTCCTTCCTTCCTTCCTTCCTTCCTTCCTTCCTTCCTTCCTTCCTTCCTTCCTTCCTTCCTTCCTTCCTTCCTTCCTTCCTTCCTTCCTTCCTTCCTTCCTTCCTTCCTTCCTTCCTTTCTCCCCTTTTCCTCTCTTCGCTCCTTTTCCCCCCTTTTCACTCCTCCCTCTATTCCCTTTTCTCTTTCTTTTCCCCCCTTTTCTTTCTCTCCTCCCTCTATTCCCCCTTTTCTCTCCTCCCTCTATTCCCCCTTTTCTCTCCTCCCTCTATTCCCCCTTTTCTCTCCTCCCTCTATTCCCCCTTTTCTCTTTCTTTTCCCTCCTTTTCCCCTTCTCTTTCTTTCTTTTCCCTCCTCTTCCCTTTTCTTCTCTCCTTCCCTTTCTCCTCCTTACTTTTCTTCTCTCTTCCCTCCTTTTCCCCTTCTCTCTTCCCTCCTTTTCCCCTTTTTTCTCTCTTCCCTTTTTCTCTCTTCCCTCTTTTTCCCCTTTTCTCTCTTTCTCTTCCTTCCTTTCCCCCTTCTCTTTCTTTCTCTTTTCCCTCCTTTTCCTCTCTCTTTTTCCCTTTCTCTTTCGCTCTCTCTTCCCTCCTTTTCCCCTTTTTTTCTCTCTCTCTTCCCCCCTTTTCTCTCTCCGGGGCCAGTGTCCCCCCCACCCCCATTCATC